>DWON01007483.1:0-12882 GCA_018251015.1 Phocides pigmalion okeechobee
TCCCTTTAGATTGTTTAGGTTAGGTTTTTATTTTAATTAGTTTTAAGATTTTCATCATTGTATATATGAGAATAAATTAAAATAGAACTGAAATCCTATCGTAAGCCCAATAAAGGCACTGCTTCTCTTGATTACTAAGACCGCCGCCTCGTCACAGCATCCACGCGTCTCCAATCTAACCACGGCGGCGGTTTCCCTACCTTTTCAGACTTACATTTTTTTTGAATCGTACCAATTTATTGTGCAAGATAATTATTAACAAATATTGAATACATTATGACATTTTACATATATCTTGTGTAAAAAACGTTGAAATAAAAGGTCAACTTGTTGACACCGACAAATACATGACCCAGTATTTAATACTGACATTAATGTAATACATAAAATAACAGTAATTAATGATTCGTTGTGGATAGCCGCTCTAGTTTTTTTACTGCTTACAAATAAAAATTGTTCTGTACAAGTTCAAATAAGGTAGCACGCTACATATTTTATTTGATATAAAATTAATTACGACATGAACACTTGTTATGCTCTTAAATTTTTAATCCAGTTTTTTTTTCGTTTTAACATATATTTCGTAAAATTAACTTAATGATAAGTGCTAGAATAAATCAGTATTTAAGTTGGACTGGCCTCTTGGTCTAGGTGTTAGTGAATCTAATTGATAATATGGACAATGTGGGTTCGATTCCCATCCTGGACAAATATTTGTTGATAAGTACGAATGTTTTTTTTTGTTTGGGTAATATTATCTATTTAAGTATTTATTAAGAAACATGTAGGTGTGTTTATCGGTAGTCTGGTTAATACAGTAACCGGTCAACTAACCGGTTATTTAGACCTAGGTACGAGATGTGTAAAGTTATTTATTTATTATTATTATTTCAGATTACCGGTTTATTATTTAATATCAGTACTTAGTAGAATAATAATCTTAAGATTCCTGTTCTATATAGATTATTGTAAGTAGTAGAACTACAGTTCGATCGGTGTGGTACCGCGGCGGCATTCATAATCCCCATAAAGGTGTACGTGTGTTTCGGTTGGAGAGGTGTCCTTACCGTTAACATTCAAGCGAGGCGAGCATCTCAGACTTCAGGAGTAGCAACGCATCTATGCCCGACTGCAAGCAGGACGTTAGTCGTGTTTGATGTTGGACGTGGACGTCCATGAGCTGTGGAGACAATTAAATATCAACATAACAGGCTACCGTAACCAGTAGTGACTGTCCATTATCTATTGAGTGAATCTTCTTTACTACTTTATTTTTGAATTTGAAAGGTCATTAATTGACTAAAGTTTAAGACAATGTAAATACGTTACATCCGTTACGATCCTTATTAAAGGCGGGTAAAATTGCGAGGCACAGTTATTGTTTCATAAGATCCAAGATCAACTATCCACTTCTCGGAACGCTAACGCTGAACGGTATTTTATTCTGAAAACATAACTGTTACTGGTTAAGATCTAACAGTTGATTAGTCCAGCGCTATTTGTAGAGCCGTCGCACAATGAGACAATTGCCAGTCTTATCGCGCGCTAACTTATAGGTGATTCTGTATCAGGTTACAAGGGAAAGTAACGTGAGGCGTTTGAAGGAGCAATATAGAAGCTGGCAGCGGTAAATATTTACTACTATGTGTTTCAACGGTGCCTTTATACAAATCTTCGTTGTATTTGAATATATTTGTTAATTTTTCTATCCTTTTCACATTTTTAATGTACTTGCCTTAATGTTTTTCAATAACATTTTTTATTTTTATTAAGTTATATTTCATGCGTTTTACCTGATGTTGAATTGTATTTAAAACCGATGAACCAGGCTCAAAATTATAACTTTAACATATTTTTTCAATAAATAACGAAGGCTTTATTTGTATTATAATATACGATGTTTATTATAGAAATAACGAAAATTCAATTGAATATAAAAAAACAGCTCTGTCATTTGTAAACTAAGCGCAACTTCTATTTTGTGTTTTATTATAAAGGTAAGTGTAATATATAATTATGTTACATTCTAATACATAATTAGACTCACAAATCTGTACTAAAACTGAGAAGCTTATCGTTTACACCGTTTGCCGTCTCGGGCCAAGGTTGTGCGGTAAACGGCGAGAGCGCATTGGGTGCAATACGTCAATCATTGCGCAACCCACACTCCGTCCAGCGGCCGACAGCCGACACCAACTCACATTAATTTTATAGCAATGTTTAAATATGCTTCAGATTCGTGATGAAACTTTGGCTACATTCTTTAATCTTACAACGTCGAGTTGCCCAAACTACACGTGAAATCTCTGTTAATAGTATGCGAAATGCAAAAACGAATCAGAAATGTCGATGACCTCAAAAATACCAATCTCTTAGAAAGTATAAAAAAACTTTAAAACATTTGGACAGACCACAGTGTTTATGTTGCTATTGACATTACTATAGTATATACTCTGGGAAACAATTTAACTGGACACAATGTCACCCTTTAGCCTTTGCATTAAACCACTTATCACAATACGTGGTTCATTCCATTTGGAATAATTATGCGACTTCTTTTCCACCACTTATGTAAAGTATATGGTAAGACCGTCCTCTTGAGGTATCTTCGTAACGTTAAGAGCAGCTCTTCAGAAAAAGTACAAGAAGCTGTTCAAAACCAGCAATGGTTTCATAAATCTTCTGGTATCGCAAACATTTATTATGAAATTATAAAAACTAACACATAAAATGCCAAATAAAAAACTACGCCTTTTCAGTACAATATAGACCGCCAAGCTTAAACTTTGTTACTTGCGGCATAAAAGTTGTATATAGTTCGAAATTTATTCTTTCTCTTTATTGGCGAATGGCGAAATAAATAAATGAAAACTCTAAAAGCTTTTTAGCGAGCATTAAGTCAACAACGTCAATTTGGCGTACAGTATTTTCGAATAACATTTTTAGACTACGGGGACGGACCGTTTATGCAGATTGAGTTCGAGTTATGAATAAACGTTTTAGATTCGTCCTGTAATCATGTGGTGCGGCGCGGGTAGCGGGCGTCGTGTACTGGGAGGCTACGACCTGCGCCACGGAAGCGTCTAACTGCCGCGACCGACTCCTCCATTCCTATGTAAATCCTGGCGCGCGACGACAGATAATAGAGACGAAATTTGCATGTCTCCTTGCCCTTTGTGGCTAAGCCGGCTCCCCTGTAATACGGCCTGCGAAATGGGTATCGCCTATCTAGGAAAGCCTAGCCGCCGCATGAATAACAAACGCTCGCTAATAGACAATTGAACAAGGTAGTTTTGACATTCATTGAAGTTGTAAGAGCGGGGCATCGGTGGCTAGGGTGTACGTACTGTTCAGAGTGACGTGAGTTGAATAATTTAGTCCACGACGGTATAGATAACACGAAACACTTCCAGCCTGCTATCTATCACATTAAAATTCTATCCATTCCTCTGTTCCAAAGTAATTAATTTCGCGCAGGTATCTATTATCTAGAGGTAGTAAACACCCCGCCTATTATTAATAATAGGCATGCCCCCAAATAGATTATTTGAAAGGTTACATATTAGGTTACTTATACATACGGTGTCGTGGATTATATGTATGTGTATAGTTTGCTTATATTATAGACATCTCATGCTAACTATACAAAAAACTAAGTTGCCAAGTATGTATTGAACGATGGTAAACAAAGTTCCGTAGTCAGATTAATGCATTTTTTTTTATCGCATACATATCTTAATTAAAATAATTCGTTGAAAGTGTTTATCTGCTTCTGCTACTGTAGATATTTTCTGAATTTTCGTAAAAATATTTATCTTCAAATTTTATTTATGAATAGACGCAACTTACAATGGCTGTGATATATTGACAAAAGAATTGTCGAACGGTCGGACAGACGGACAGACGGGCAGTCGGCGGACGATTAGATGGACCGATTGATGTATGAAGAGACGCACATATAATACAAGGTTTCCTTGTTTAGCCATTTGTCTAAGGAACCCTAAAAAGCAGAAAGCATGCCTAACGACGACGTTGACCATAAACCAGAACTTGAAAGGCCTTTACGAGTACATAGAACCAATTATAAGTTTTTCCTGCGATGTGTTGGCATCCGGTGTACTCTTCGAAGCTTCTGGATCCTGTTTCTACTTAAGCATATCTTAGATTCCATACAGTTAAGTACAAGTGCAGTACCGACAAGAGATAGATCAAAATTATAAAGTAAGTAACATCGATACATTAATTATATTGATCACGATAATTTCAAAATTATGTTAAATTTCAACATTAGTCCAGTCCGCCTGATTTCTATAGCTAATCTCAAAAATCTCATAAAACTCAAAAATGTTATATATGTAGACTTTTGTTAGAGGTCTACGAACAGGTCAAAAGTGAAGACTTTGTGGGGTCTTTATAGATAAGGCACTTTAATAAAACAAGGCAAAAGTTTTTTATGTTGGAAAAGGAGCAAACGATCGTGTAAGTCATCTTATGTTAAATAGTCTCTCTAGCCCATGGTCTACAATGGTCCAATCTCAAACAAGATTATAATCCTGCTTGATGTGATGTATAGGTGCGGTGCTATATCAGGACTGAGATGGTCACCTCGTATGTAAGTGTAGCCGACAACCGCACCTCTCGAACTGTAACACAATAACCGCTTTACGGTGGATTTTGAGGACGGTAATGGTACTTTCTCGGTTAAACTGTTGTTCTACCTTGAAAATACGAGTAATTGATACTCCTATCCAATATTACTTATAAATAAGAGAACAGCACGATAAATACATCAAGACATTTAGGTATATGTTTTTGTTGTTAGGTAATACTAGTACTTTATAACCAGGTCACGCATTTCTGTTTGATATATACGCAAGTCAATCACAAGTAAACTACGAACATAATAAATGAATATTAAGTGCTAACATATCATTGTTTATCCACGAAGAATAATAGACCATCGACTAGAGTATTATTATTGTGGAATAAATTATATTGGAATGTAGGTTACTGTAACATAAATTAGAAAATGAACAATTTTTCGAAAATATTAATATCACAAGAACATTTTGAGAACTGTTTGTTTATAAATTGATTAATAAGATTTTATGAAGACTGGATATTGTGAACGATAAGTTTATAATAATAATATAATGAATATATTTTCGTCAGCTTATCGGTTTATATCATTAATTTTATATCTTAATGACGTGATGTATCTCTATATATATATATATATATATATGCGAAATCGAAAAAAATACCGTTTAATATTATAAAATAAGACGTCGTTTTATATATTTTAGTCATAGAAATAGCAAACATGCATGAAGTCCACTTTGTGTTAATTAGTCACTGGCCAACGTTACTTGATTTCAGTTATCAACTTCAAACTACGGCAAGAGCCCCATCAGCTTATCACATTATGCGTAGTTGATAAGTTTGCAATGTCGTACAACCTGCACTTTTAACCGTAAACGTACCAACAACCATTTCTAGTGTGGAGCAAATCTTGCATTTCAATGGAAAAGTGTAATTGCCGATTTACTTACAAATGAGGCGACCGTTTAAGTTCTAGGAGCAGTAAATAATTTGTGATCAATTTTAAATTGGCACACTTATTGTGTATAAATGATAAATATGGCTACAGATACCCATGGCTAACATTGAACACATATTATCCAATGAATAACATGCTCATTTGCTAATCCATTAAATAAAAACATAATTCTGGAAACACAATTGAAACATTTTATATAAGTGTACCTGCCTTACAATTCAGAACAGCTTTACACCACTGTTTTGAGGCAGAAAACTTTACGATGGTACCAGTACCATACGAACATCGAATTCTAGTTCTTTTATTTTTAGTTTATTCTACAGACATGAGTTCAATTTACAACATACTAACAATAATCCAACCCGCAGACTAGCATTAATTTTATCGGTAAGAACGCAGAAATTTCGTGAAAAGAAAGAATTACTCGATAAAATATGCGGGCTGCTCATACATTAACCTTGCTTCTGTTCTGTAACAGTACATGATAAAAATATGTTTTTAATGAATGTGAAATAGCAAACGAGCATGTTTGCCTGATTCTAGGTAATGTGAAACTAGGTGGGTATTCTGCCCCTGGACATCTTGTAACTGATTCAGTACGGAAAAGAACACTTGAAATCTATTGCAAATGCTTCTGCTGACTAAGATAGTAGCCTCATATGTAAGTGTGCTAAGAATCATGCGTTCTCAAAGAAACGTAAAAAATTAGTTAAACTCAAAAAGGATTGCTACGATTGTACCTCTTGGTAAAAGTATACAGATTCTATTTACTAATGCGGATTTGAAAGACGTGTTTATTATAATTAAAGACCTTATAACCTAGGTAGTTTTAAAGTTTTTAATCACAGTAAAGGTGAAACTGTAGTCGGGTATTTAAAGAGTTGTAGCAATTGGAAAATGCTGAAAACCGCGGTTTTACGGTGCTACGCGTAGCACTTATCATAATATTTCAAAATTGCTAGTATAGTTGTGACTGTAATTTATAATAAATGAAAATAAAAGTAAATCAAAATATATCTATCATGATTTTTAATAGATGCTATAGTATTTTAACTGGTAACAAATCAATACTGGAATGCGTGAAAGAAAATACTCGTAAATTTTGAGCTGTCAACGTTCCAACTGAGCATGCCGATATTGACAGCTGTAAATCTTAAATTAACAAAACTATGTAACTCCATTTTAACCTTTCGATTTGATTCGATTCCCTGCCAAACAGTTCTAATGAATTTAATTTTCTTTTCTGGGTATCGATGTTTGTGATTTTGCCTTCGTATGTAACCATGGCAGCAATGACAAGCAGTAGTGGGAATGAATGTAAAAAGTTCTATTCTATTTGAGATTTGACGTGGTTGTCCTTGGGCTGCAGTGTCCACTTAACATCAGGCCTGCATGCCCGTTGCTTACTCTTTCATAATAATAAAAAAATCAAAGCATTCACACCACCCGACAAGCTAAATGGTCGTTAAAGATTCTTTATCCGAGATTGAACGTAGACGCGTTGCTACTCCTGAAGACTGAAATCATCGCCTCGCTTGTAACCTTACTGTAAACCAAGAATTCGTGTCTATTTGGTATATAATATAACCAATAAAGTAACGACTACATTTTACTTTTAGTCATTTAAGGGTAGTCTTGATAACAATAACCAAATAATAACAGATTTTAATACGAAAATCGTTATTATGTTACGACTGTTTATTGAAGCGCGTATTTGTTGTTATGCAGTAAGAAATCTAGAACTCATATGAATTTAAATTTCAATATTCGAATCTTCATACGAATAAAATGAACTCAAATTTGTGAATTCTACAAAGTAATATTGGAAAGTATTTCAGGGCCAGAGTAAAACAAACCGTGAAAAGCGTTTGAACACTCAAAAGCAATCTTCTAAGGGATTCGCGCCCAGAAAAATGGCAGCAGTATCGCATTTCCTCGGTGAATTCTACTTATACATAAAGGATTCGATCGTAAATCGTCGTATTATTGACAGAAATCCGTCCCTTGCCCTCATAAAGTTGAAATTGTTACGTGTTATAGCAAATAAACGAAAATAGAGAACGGTGACGCCTCGTACCAACGTGCCTTCTAACATCGTATTTTTATGACAGTTTCAGCTATGATTTCAAGAATGTTTTTATTGCTTACAGCCTAAGGTCATAAAATATCATGAATATTTGCAAAGTTTCTTGTTAAGTATAATCTCAACACTTTAACTTTATATTTATGTTAGAAAAGTAATAAACGAGCCTGCGGATCACCTGATATTAAATGGTCGCTGCATCCTATAGACATTCACATACAACCTAAAATAAACCTGAAGTCCTACGTCTTATTTAGACTGATATAGACAAAGAAGGTTGCTTTCCTTGTAAAAGTCAGGCCAGCAACCGCACCTTTCCAACCGAAATACAAGAATTGCTTAAAGTACGATTATGAGATCGGCATTAAAGTCTCTCGGGTGGAAATAAATTTCTATCACATATCAATTTTTTAAATAAAAATTTTAAATTATTGTAATTCTAATGTAACCTCTTTATTTCAAGAGAGAGGCTTACAAGCCATAAAATAGTTATTAAACCTTAATACATATAAAATCGTGTACATTATACGTTTTAAACTTGAATTTTTTTTGTAATCATATTTTACATGAAACAGCGATAATTCACGACAATATAATTATTAATATTTGATTAATTTGCATTGAAAGTAATAATTCGTATAATGACAATTCAATTCATTTGCCACACAATTACTGACAACAAACATTGTTTTACCATACCTAAATTTGGGGCAAACGCTTCCGAATTTAGATAGCTGTACCCTGATTAAGGTCTCTGTGTCAGCTTTGCATACCACCCTGTCCGCAGTTAACGTTTGTAAAACATTGTAGCCAAATTCCAATCGAAAGCGGACTATGTCGATCCCCAAATAACTGGAATATCTTTACAAGTTACAGCTCTGCCCCGGATGTGTAGGGATGTGTACTTTATGATATCGATATTAGGAACCTTAATTAAATTAGTCAATGTTAGCGCCCGGTTCCACTAGTTCCGTTAAACAGTGCCGCTACGCAACATTTAGTATTGGAATACATTGAATTGTCGACTATTATTACATGTTGGTTTTTATGTTTATAACTCTTTAAAATGTTGAATTGTTAAAAAAACAATAACACATAAGAAAGGTGACAGATAGAATTACAAAGTAAAGCACTTTTTTGTTTCGTCTGGAGACGTGTGGTTGCCGGCTACACTTACAAGAGAGATGACCATCACAGTCCTGAGAAAAAGTAACGCATCTGTGCACGAAGTCTGGCAGGATTATAATCCTGTTTGCTGTTGTATGTTTTTCGGCCTGCACGTTAATTTGCCACTTTTTGAAAAAGCACTTGTCGTGATAATTCTAAACAGGCTTAACATGTCAGTTTTCGATATATTTTCCAGTATGTTTCAGAAAAGCAATGCTTTATTACGACAAAATTTATATTTAATGAAGTATATATAGATCAAGGTCGTTCGTATTGACTTTAATATGTAACAATCAGCGTAACTTTGACGTCTATTTCCCTAGACGTACGTATTCGTACGGCATTTTTATTGACAAATCCTTATAGTATTATATTAATTATACCTACAGGCACTAGTTCTATATAAATAGTAATATTCATTGTATCATTAATACTACTTTTCACTAATACCATATTTACCTTACACTATACAAATTATAATGGTAAGCTTGCAAATTTAAATTAAAAAAAAGTTTTAACTAGCGGCGAGTTTCTCGTATATTATAGGTGTAGTAGCGACTCGCCCTGGCTGCGTGTGGTTGCATTTACAACAATCTATTAAAAATCTTTGAAATTCCGGCTTTTTACATTATGCATGTATATATATAAATCCTCCTCATGAACCAATTAAAAATACATTGTGTAATGTAACATACCTGCATACGACGGGAAGCGACTTTGTTTCATACTATGTATAGATGTTTATATTTAAGTTGTATTTATAGTTTTGTACACTTAAGATAAGAGTTATCTACATTGCATAGTAGCGATTTTGTCGATACCATCGGTCGTCGGATATCGTTACAAGCCTATCAGACAGTACAGGCGGTGTTTACATTACCCGACCCGACGAACTATTACTAACAACTTGCGTGATGATATTTATAATAAGGTTCCTTGTTTATATAGAAAATGCCCAAGACTCGTGTTCCTATTAGAGGAAAATTCCCTGCAAGACTGTCAGGTTATCATAACTCAACGTAGCCACCACCAACGTAACCACACATGTTAGGTTACCTAATATTACAGATATGACCTTCGTTACTAAGGAACTGCTTTATTACCTTCATAAATTTCTTGTTACTACTGATATGTATGAGAGTGATATTGTCCCAATCTTTGCATTTATTTCTTTTATGAATTTAAATTTAATTGGATGAATTAATATTCTTTAGAATAATATTTTTATCAGTAAAAACAGTTTTTTATTTTTATTTTAAAAAGATAAATCTTCGATATTTAATGATCTGTTAATAAATCGTAGCATACGAATATTGACATACAGTGTCATTTATAATACATTCTAAGGGAGTTAACAATATACTTTATTAATTATTCCAATTTTCAATTTTTGTATTTCATTTTCCAATTATTAAATGATCACTGCTGGTTTAACGGAGAATTCTTCTACAAAAATTTATTAAAATGAAAGAAAACAGGCAAATTTTAAAAGTCAAGTTATTACTTTTCAAATAAATTGTTTCAAAACTAAAGATTTTATACATATTTATAATTTCTTTTACACCACTTTATTTAATAAACAATTACATTACACTATCTTTATTTTTATCAATGCATATGTAGTGCAGTACAGAAATAAAGACTACGACGTCCATGTTCTCAATACCAAGAATAGTTTCCCAGCTTTTCTTGTTGTACCGTCTCAATAAAACGTCATTTTCCTTTTACTGTGCGTTGCATTTAACTACATCAAGACCGTGGCTCACTTACGCGCCACGAAGAAAATCTCACTTTCCTGTTGTCGTTATTAAACTGAATGCGATGTAAATGGTCCGAAAAATAATAATGTAAATATTTGGCAGCAAAAATAATAATTTACATTATACGTAAGTACGTTGCCACACAGCTGGGGAAACGGGAACAAGGTGTTGTTTACAGTTCATCGCACTTGCATCACGAACTAAGATGAGTGAAGGCCTTGGCGTGCGCTTCATAAACCGTCAATATTACATTGTGTCCGTCTATCTAGGGCTTAGTGCTGGTTTGCATTCATATCCTCATTTTCAGTATAAATAAATGGATAAGTTAGTCGTGTTTAAAAGAGAATTGGCCAAATTTGATAACCTGTGTGGTGTGCCTCTACCGACCGGACTCACGGCCACGGGTTTCAGGGTTCAATTCCTGACCAGACAAACATGTAAATTGTAAATTTAAAATTCTGTCTTTGTATAGATCCTTGGCACCAACGATACAGAAAATTCTAGTTTGGGTATGTGAGTGTAGATGTTTTATTTATTTATTAATAAATATCTTTTTGTCTAAATATACCTAGGTTTATTGTAATAAAAAACAAAACATATGAAATTATATAAAAAAAATGAGAATAATCGTGTCAAGTGCACGCTAGATTTGTTTGTTTTCAAATCCGATTTTCTTTGATGCGGCTGCTGGAAGATATTCCTTAACAAAATAAACAGCATTTTTGTTCCAAATATATTTAACAATGGTTGTATTCATGGTACGTGTATATAAACTGTTGTATAAAAATACTATTAAAGGTAAAACTTCTGGCAGTTCCTCCTCGATGTATCTAACTTAAATAATATAAACAGGCTTTATCAACATTTTGTAATAAGTATACGGGTTTTAATAAATTGCCTTTATTGTAAATTTACCGAATATGATAAAAGAAGTGCATCATGATCATGATCACAGATATCATTCGCAGCTCCTTTATCGTCGATCAATAAAAACATTCAAATTCAATTTTCTTTGCACTTCGAATCAAAAACTGAAGTAAAGCCAAATAAACAACACAAGTTTACTTTAATTTAAAAAGTGAGATGGCAATCCATTGTTCTTTTAAAAACTAAAGTAGACTTTCGTTGAGTTACACGAAACAGAAAGTCACTTAGACTCGCCGTGAACTTTGCGCAAGGGCGGGCGGCAGTCTCGAACTGCGATCGCCGCCCGCCCAGTGCCGAGCGAGCCATCCCACACGTTGAACGCGTGCTATCCCGAAGCACTCACCTTGCGTGAATACTATCGACTTTCGTTGAATTCAAGTGTTTACAGTGGAGACTATATTAAGAATTCTATTCATATACGAATGTAAACTTGTCAGTTAAAACTTCGACAAGCTTTAATTGAACTGAGTTAGTTTTCGTGGAAGTTGTGACTCTTTTCGATAATAACTTAAACAACTTTAAGACTTTAAAGCTGTGAGACAAAAGTTAATATGAAACGTTATTGAGATAAACTGAGAAACTTTACCTCATTATTAGCTTTTGAAGGTAAGTTTTGTTATTATAATGTTAAGCGTCTCCAAAGTAATTGGCGTTTATGATATCAACCAATTTATTAATAATAGTTAAACAGCTATTCTATAATTATTATGAAGTAAATTTGTAGTATTGAGTAGTATGAACCTAATGGTGTGTCTCGAAGGTTATCCCAGATACCAATTCCTAGTGTACACATTTTTTTTCGTATTTATGTATGCAACCTTACGAATCTTTTTATGACCTAATGTTAGAAACGGTCTCCCTCATACAATTAAGAGAGGCTTAAAGTTCTTTGCACTAGACATCAGAATTTAATTAATACAAAAACTATCATGATGAACCTGAGAGTAGTAACTAACCACAAGCGTAATTTAACTATATAGACTAGGAATACCACCTGAATTCAAGGACACGCGTTGCTACACCTAGATGGAACATGAAGATACCTTACTATATCGTTCAACACACATAAAGTATTAGACAGAAATTGATGGGACAGTAACGCCTTACAATAACAAATTAACCGACTATTTTAAATAATGCGTATGAAATCTATTGCTCAATTTTATGATTTTCTGCACCGTGAGTACGTAGGACATATAAAGATGAAATCATAGACAATTAAACGTATGACAACAATATAAGAATAAAAGAAGAAGAATATAATATTTTGAAGGTGGACCATTAGTGCTCGCCCGGGGCGGTACCACAGCCACCCTCATAACCCGTCGTAAAGCAACATGTTCTTCATGTATTGTGTTTCGGTTGGGGAGGTGTGGTTGCCGGAT
>DWON01007484.1:0-12879 GCA_018251015.1 Phocides pigmalion okeechobee
GCTGTTGATTGACTGCTTGGCTATAAGGCTGTACTGCAGTCATTCCCTGTTGCTGCATTTGAGGATGCATCCCTGGCACCACGGACTGTTGTGGTTGGGATGGCAACTGATGCATTTGGGGCTGCATTTGTGGTATCTGTTGATTGGCAGCAGTCAATTGAGTTGGTATTTGCATCTGTTGTATGTGATTTGGGATTTGTTGGTTCTGTAATGCTTGAATTTGAGCCTGACTTGGCAAGTGCTGAAGCTGAGCTTGTTGTGGGATGGTTTGCTGACCTTGCAGATGATGACTTTGTCCAATGTTCGGCATCTGCGTCTGTTGCATCTGATGTATTTGTTGAGGGTTAGGCTGACCCTGCATTGGCTGCATCTGTATTTGCTGCATCTGTGGCTGTTGACTCCCAACTTGAGGTATCTGTCCCTGGTTAGGTATGCCCTGCATCTGAGGCATCTGTTGCTGGAGTTGTTGCATATTAGTAATTTGGGCTTGTGGAATATGCTGGCTTATCTGTTGCATTTGTTGATTAGGAATTTGCTGCATCTGTTGTGGCATCTGCTGATGCATTGGTATTTGCTGCATTGCTATTCCCTGTGACTGCGCTATCACTTGTTGCAATTGATGCTGGGGAAAACTCTGCGTTATTTGCTGGACCTGTTGCTGTTGTGTAGGTTGTGGATGGCTCTGGACAGTATTCTGCATAGTAATGTGTGTCATACTCTGTGGGTGATGTTGACCCACTTGCTGGTTGCTTTGCATATTTTGATTTTGCATTTGCTGTGGCATTTCTAAAGGAGGTGATTGCACAGAAACAGATTGATTAACAGGCATTTGTTGTTGTACTACATTAATAGGCTGGGTCAAGGATTGCCCAGGGGAAGCCATAGGGAATTGTTTCTGAACACTTTGATCTATTTGTTGTACAGCAGGAGCGTTCACCTGTATTTCTTTAGGCCCTTTGCTTGTCAGATCATTGCACATGTCATCATGTTGACTATCATTAATCACAACACCACTGTCTGGCGCTTGCAACGCATTACTCTCTGTTACATCCAAGTTGTTATTAAGGGTGATTGGTGCATTTTGCTGAGTTGTAGTGTGATCCAAATAATCCATACACATCCATCGGCCCCGACGGAATGGTTCTGTACTCTCTATTTTAACAACTTTAAACCGTTCATTTCTAACATGTTCTTGTATCTCTTTCATACCTTCTTGGGGCTTAGCATTACCAATTAGGTTGATAATACTACCCGTTCCGGCGTTCGTGACACTGACGTGCATGTCATTCACTTCTGTATTATTACTATTTGGCACTGCTCCCCCTATCTGATTAGTATTGTTGTCCTGGCCGACGATCGCGAGCCCGTACTGCGAACTGGTCGGGATGACGGGCGCACAACCTAGCGAGGCGCTCGACGCGTTATAAAACACATCGTCTTTTGAAAAGGTATCTTCAGAATAACTCGGCGTTTCATTCTCTATATCAGTCACCCTTGAGATGTCGTCGGTGTGAGATTCGTCTAGATCGTCAGCGGAGTCTTCGCCTGCATCTGTGCTCACCCTAGAGCCAACCGTCACACTGGTGATCTGAAAGGAAGATATTTTCCTTGGGTTATGGGCGGATTGAAGACTCGTCGGGTGAGTCACTCCCTTCTCTGACTCGTTCAGCCGAAGAGATTCACTCGTCGTACGATGAACAACGTTGTTATACTTGTTTTTTTCACTAGTTTTATGTGACTTTTGAATGAGATTGTCAGCCATTATGCCGTCCGACTCGAATGACTACCTAAAGAAAATTTCACTGTTTATTGGGCTCTGAGACATTTGACAGACTTTTCAATCACAAAAACATACGTAATATAAAACCATTGTACACTCACAATTTCACAAATACGATAATTTAAGTATTAAAGTTCTTAAAATTCATTAGTAAACACACACAGATGTGAACATCTTTCAGACGGCAGCAACATGGCGGCCATTTATGCGCAATGCATTATGGTTGACAATTTGCAGTAGACTATAGAATCGTAGACCTACATTCGAATAGTACAGATCTATGGTCAGTAGATGGCAGTAGTAAGGTATAGCAGTACTTTATAGCTAATAAATGAGAATTTAATTCAATTTAAATGTTTATTACAATTTTTCAAATATTTTCTCAACGAGTTGTCAAACTATGTTACTTAAGCAAAGAAATTGGCATCACCATAGAATTTGTGACTTATTTTAAAAAGTCTCTAATGTAACTATCATTAATAAAACCAAGCAAAAATAGTTTTGATACAAAAATATTTCGAACATTATATTTTTATTATTAGATAAATAATTTTATTGAGTAATTTTTGTGTTATGGTCACACTGCAAGCTCGATTCAATCTTTTTATGTAAAGCAGTATAATATATAATCATATAGGTTTTACGGCCTAATAACAAAAATATAATCTAATAATTTATTTTCTTTTATCTCTATTATTATTTTAATCTCATTAGAAGAAATAACAGTCACACTTTCCGTAATATTGTTTTAGACAATACTGAAAGTTTGTCAACAAAAATCTACTCACCGATAGCTGGCGCTGTTAACAGTAGTTCTCCGATATAAACCTAACTTGTTCGGCACTATTTATGTAGATGGCGCTCATGCGTCCAAGAAATTAAAATTTGGTCTATGAAAAGGATTTATAGAATTTGTGATAAATAATAAATATATTTGTCTAAGATTCTTTCACCTGTAACTACCATTTCAGTCTAGAAAGGTGCGGTATGTACTGTAGTAGTTTTTCAACACACAAACCTCTAAAGGTCAAGCAAGGTTGAATAAAACCTTGACCATGAAGAATTTATGGTATTCGTTTATTAATGTTTCATTTTACTTTACAGCGTTTACTTATAAATTAATAAATTATATTAGGTACCGATAATACAACATTATAATAATTAAGTTAAATAGGTAGGGTAGTTATTTTGCTTTGGTATTTTATTTACTATATCTCTAAATATTATAAAACAAATTCACCGGTCGCGTCTATCTATCTGTTCATGGTAAACTTAAAAATTACTGGACGGATTTTCTCACAGTTTTTAACAGGTAGAATGATTCCTTCGGAAGGTTTTGTGGTATGATAATGTAAGTTTTTTTTTTATAAATTGAGCGAAAATGAAATAGTTAAATTCAATAAAGTAGTTTTTGCAACTAGGTAATGACTAGATGCATATATGAAAGAAACATAATGTAAGCTTGTCCAGGTCGCTAGTATGATGATGAATTATGTGGATTTATGCGTGTAATCATCTTAAATTCGATCAATGCCAAAGGCGGAATTTTGGGCTGGTGGTACATCGCAAGGATGGTACCGTATTGAGTAACTTAGTAAATACAGCTAAATACACCTTTAGCTTTACCTACATTAGCTTACAAAAAAGCTTACTTTTTCCTATTCCTTATTATTTACTAGGATTTACGGTCAATATTTATTTATTGAAATGTTGATTGTTCAGATATTTTTTCTAAGCAGTAAACATTTTAATAAGAAACAAGTAAAGTTAATAAACTAAAATCTATTGTAGATGGGCTTTTATTCTTTTTAATTATTAGTTATCAACGCGCTAAATTCTTGTGCCCAAGAGCCCCGACATTCTGTAAAAAGGCCCTGGAGGTATTTACTGTTCTAACACTTTTAGTGGATTGTTCTTCTTTATACCGCAATGCTCTTGATTTCCACTGAACAGAAGCTTTAACGGAAAGGTTTAAACGTAAAGGTTGCCTCCTAAATGGAACCTCCGAAAAATTCCGGCGATTAAAAAACATATTTTTATGCTAATGAATGCATAAATATCCTCATAGTAACTATGATAAGTTTGTGTAATTTATTGTTTTTTTTTAATAAAAAATCTGTTTATAAATAAAATGTTTGTAAAGTTACATTAAATTACTTATTACATTGTGAAGTTTTAAGAAACACAAATATCTTTCTAATAGAATATAAAGACTTGGATGTGCAATTTAGATACATTCTTCTGTAGTTCCTATTCTGTTTTTTGTTAAACCTCTCAACCGGTGTTTCAAGAACATTCAAACACGAGGCTTGGATATACATAGACATAAAAAATCTATTGAAACCTCTTAAAATTTCATGTTACTGCTAAAAATGTATAACTAAGTTTAATTATTATTATTATTTCAGGAAACCTATTGTGTTTTCTATTTTATGTATTTATAATTATTGAAGTATTTATTTCGTATATTATATATTATTAGCATAAAGAATTTCAAAAAAAAAATTGAAATAAAAAATAACTTACGAATACGTTCAGCAAGGAAGCTGCGCGCTAATTCGCGATCCGCGGCTCCATAGGGAACTAAGGCCCGAAGCCAGCAGCGCCCCGACCAGAGCTATTACCCACAAGGTCTTCGGATTGCCAGCCGATTTAGCCAACATCCCCACCAATCGCCGTGACACTTCTTAAACGAAGGTAATTTTGCTATTATTTGTAAATTGGTGTCCCGCGACGTCCGCCGCGGCCCGCCTGGCTCGCCGGCCCGCAGTCGCTCGGGAGCACGGGACCCTCCCTGGCTCTCCCGCTGCCACCGAGCAACATCGTCTAATCCTTATATAAATAATCGTCACTCCGCTGACTTCTGTGATTCGAGCGCCAGTCGATAAGATATAGCCCGCGTATGAACACCGACGTTGATTATGAAAATGTGAATGCGTGAACGGATCATGGCAAAGTCTTTTGACGACATCTCGAAGAAGTACAGCGAAGACGACACCACGATGGATGACGACAGTGAGGAAGCATCCAGCTGCATCAGCCGGATGATGGTGTGGCTGAGGATCAATCCGAACCTAATTATGTTGAAAGTGACTCTATTTGTGATGTACGGAGCGACGGCATCGCTGTTGCCCTATCTGACGATTCATATGCAAAGTATAGGACTTACTGTGCCCGAGATATCTTTTGTTTATTTAGCATTGCCATTCACCACATTTCTAAGTCCGCCAATTACTGGTAAGTGAGAGGTCACAATGAAAATAAAAAATATGCTTTATTGCAAATTCTAGAAAAACTGTATTGATTTTAGGATTTCTCGTCGATCGCTTTGGAGAATACAAGCCGGTTGTGATAACGGCGTTGATATTAAACGCTGGCTTCCATCACTCTTTGCTGTTAATACCACACCAGGAGACGCCAGGAGTAATGCCATCGGCGTACGTCATGCGTCATCCCATCGATAAAACTGTTGAGGTATATATCATATAGGTATCAAGCAATTGTTTCGAAACCAACACTAAAGGAATTGGCCCTCGTTATGTAGTTATAAACTTAGCTCCTGTCCTCTAAGAATTTGAGCAAATCGGTGTCATCCGGCCCCAGGACGAATTAACAAGTAGTGTCATAACGTGTGTCTGAATTATTTAAGAGAATAAAGCGAAATTTATGCATATTGCACAGAGATTCAAGTTTTATTGGCTATGCATTTTAAATAAGATAATTTTCATATACAATGCATATTTCTGCTTGTCTGAAATGCAATTGTTTATTGACTAAGTACCTTCTTTAAACGCACGGGAAATGTTTATATAAATGAGTAAACATACTTTTTAATAAGATTTCAAGGCAGCATTTGACGGTAAATATCTTCTTTCTTGAAATTCACTTTCAAATTTTATTATTGATGTTAAGTATATTATGTCGAAATGTTTCTTAGATTTGGTGGAGTCCTTGTCCAAGTAGAGAATGTCCGGATGAGGATGAGCAAGTAGACTTCGTTTTAGATCGATGCGTAGATCACTGTATGCTATCAAAACCCACCGAAAGCCCAGTCAGTTATCTTTCTGATGAAAAAGAATATCTTAACATCCATATCACACATAAGATACACCCTCCGGATCTTACCAATAGCAGGTACGAGCCTTTTTGTTTCTATTTTATTATCGTAATATTACCAACTTAAGACATGTTTTAATTGCAACAATGACATATGTATATACTCCTTATCTATTAAAATCACTTAATAACTCTTTTTAAAGTCAATTTTAACATGATATTTAGTAAACATTAAATTTATGAGACTATGCAAGACGCGAAAAAAACAATGTAGACAAGATTTAAGAGTCAAGCCAACTTAAGGCATAAAACAAATATTGTCGTAAATATACTTGACTCTTGAAACAATAATATTACTCAGAAGAATGAGTTTTATAGTCGAATAATTAGATTCCTCTTTGTCTTTTCAAGATAACATCTGTATGACGATACATCGTATTTTACATTTAATGTTTGAGTAAATAATTAAAAAAGGCATTGCATAATATTTTAATCGTTGCTAAGCCTTCCTAATAGCCTTCCGTTCTGTTCAGCTGATAAAGGTGGTTCGAAATTAGCCTATAATAGAAACATTATTTTTATACTTTCTATTTAAATCAATAATATAAATTGCTTAACCTACCTATAATCACCTATAATCATTTAGTATTATTTTCACATCAAGTACTTAAATCTAAAACATAGTAAGTGTTCAATTGTTTCAATGTATTTGACATTCGAATAAGTAACATTTATGCTAAGGACGTAGTTTAGAAGTTATGAGGGAACAGATGAACAAACATACTAGTTAAAATTATAATCCTCCTTCGTGCATCGCCATTAACAGTTAAATGATAATAAATGCTTTTTACAATGGTTTCAGTTTTCTAAATATGACTGACGAAGAAGATTACAATGACGCTGCATTCTTTCTGATTGAAGTCCACGATGATTTAGGAGAGCCCAAAGAACAACTTGGCATTGAAATGGAAAGAGTAAGATAAGGAATGGCAATAATAGAAATGTTAATTTTCATAATTAAATATTTTGGTACCTAAAAAAATCTTTTGTTTTAGGATGATAATGACACTGTAACAGATTTTAGATCAAGATTTGGTGAAATTACTCTTATCAATCATGGAGTTAACATAACTGCACTCGACAAGGAAGACCTTAGATGTGGAGGCCTGGTGATGTTACATAATATGACAAAACTGTCTCAGCAACGTCTTGAAAATTTATCTGCGGACTGTATGGTGCAGAAATGTGATTTCAGGTACAATATTAATATTCCATTGTTACTATCGAGTATATGTACTGATTAATAAACTAATTATAACCAATAAAAACTGTGACTAGCTTAAAGATGAAATTAACAATGCGTGCTATAGTATTTTAAGACCTTTGAATTTTGTATTAAAGGAAAGTTATATTACAGAAAAGGCGGCCCGGATATTTGCCCTCCAGATTACAAAGAAAGTGATGACAAAACGTTTTACATTTACTTCTTCCTAAGATTCATGGGTACCATCATGTTATCTGCTGGAGTCACCATCATGGATCCCATAGCCTTAACAATGATACAAAAGTACGGCGGTGATTTCGGTAGGGAAAGGTTATTTTCAAGCATTGGAATGGCGATATTTTCTCCCATCACGGGCATTCTTATAGATATGAGGAGTAAACAAGTTGGTAGGTAGCATCATGTCTTATAATCGTTATCGTTAATGTCAATACCGTTGTAAATGTTTACACCGGCTTGTTGCAGGGTACACGGACTATTCAGCGGCTTTCTATACATATGATGTTTTGCTTTTAATATCAGCTGTAACAGTAGCTGTGATGCCACTTGGAGCAAAACTACCTGCAGATAATTTACTACATGACTTAGTTAACATAATCAAAATGCCACACATTATTATCTTTATTTTCTTCCTATTTGCTTTGGGAAACTTTTGGGGATTCATCGAGTCGTATCTGTTTTTATATTTGAAGGAATTGGGAGCGCCAAATTTTTTGCTGGGTAAGAATTTTCGTTTCATTCAATTTTATACGTACATTATTTATTATTAATTCTAATTCGTTTCGTTTAACCAGTTACGCTTGTAATAGAATAAATAGTTCCATTTAAATCTAGATTATCTGGACCCTCAGCGTATTCCTTGATGCGCTCATTACGCGCGGTATCTATTATCTCAAGTGCAACTAATGTCTAGGAATAACCGTGACCGTGGGCACGTTGAGCAGCATCCCGTTTCTGTACGGAGCTGATGCCATCACCGCCCGCATCGGCCACGTGAATGTCATCATCGTCGCCTTCTTTTCCCACGCTGCCAGGCTCGTTGGTTACTCCTTTATTGAGTAAGTATTGTTATTTATAAACCTTAACCATTATATTTGATAGATATAACTCGGAACTAGTACTAATATTATCAATTGACGGTTAAAGAAAATTTTCGAGTCTAACATGCCCGCGTTTTAGAACTTAGAACTATTAAGATTTTATGCTTTTCAAATAAAATGCCGTGTTATTGCTCACTTCATTTTCTAGATATTGGTTATTGAAGCTACATGTTATTGTTTTGATGTAATTATCTAGAGTGCAGAACTTGTAAATTTTTACCGATGATTCACAGCACTGCAGAGGAACATAAAACAAGTAATGACATAACAATAGCCTACTTATCAGATAAGGCTAGATGTCTACTAATGCAATTGTAGTAACAATGATTGAATGATGGTCATGACATGTGACAGACAATGTATGCGTTTAGCAACTACGCTGTATCTGTTGTTTACATTGTCAACTATTTTGTTAATTAAGTCTTTGTCACGAGTAATTACAAACCTCGAAATGAAACTTATTAGTTTACCGTGTATATATTCTTACGTACGTAGTTATTTTGTAAATGAAGGCAATCGATCATGTAATTATGGTTTACCTGATGTTACGCTCGCAACTTAATGTCAAGCACATTAAGTTGGAAGTTTAGTCTATTTTTATCATGCCCACTATTCCATAAAATAAAATTTTATTACAAACGACTAGTAAGCTGTATTTGAGACTTCGTTTTGAAAATGCGATTGACAATAAATATAGTCGCTTCAAAAAACACTTTTGAACCTTCGATGATCGATGATGAAGTTATCACCATACCAAATTTCATAAAAAATCGGACACGTAGTTAGATAAAAAATCCAAAAACTTGATTTGAATCGGTAGCAATTTCAAAATTTCCATAAAATATTTCATATACAGATATCCTCCGTATTATCTTTGAGACAGTAAAAACTCCAATTGGGTACACATTTACGATGTTATTTTCCGCTTCCTTTGTTTTATCCTTTTGAGTTAAAAGACTATTTGCTAAGGTAACGTATTTACGGTGTTAAGACGTTATTACGTGTATGAGCACAATGATTTGTGGGCGGGCATTAACGGTAAACGCAATGTCGCTAACTCTTCCGTTATCCACAATTTGTGTTTCGGAACTTACAGACTAACATTGTTTTTGATTTATTATCATTATTATAGTACTGCTAAACATGTGTCTTTAAGGATGAGAAGGGTTATGGCTAACATCCCACGTTAGCTAAGTGTGTTTTTGGTCCAGGCGCATAATGTCCAATTAGCCAAATTAACAAAATCGAAAAATGATCATAAAGGTCGCATAAGGTCCAAATCGCAGTTTATACTCAGTAGTAGAAAGAGACCAATTGGAAGTTCAAATGTCAAAATGTAAATAAAATGTGAATAATTTACTTGACTTTTTAAGGATTACACTATTTGTGAATTGCACGCTTGGCCAATGTGGGGTGTTATCTTTAATCCATCTCATCTTTAAAAAGGAAATACGCTTAGCAGTAGAACGTTAATAAAAATATCCTTGCTCAAATCTTAAATTAAAGATTTTAGCAATGTGGACCTCAGAACAGCAAGAATAAATATTGCTTTCATATTAAAATATAATTTTAAAAGTTTTCAGAGAAAAGATATATTGATAGATGTTTTATGTAATGATTTAAAAGAAAGTGTACGGTAATGATTAAACAAGATACGAAGAGTTCGATAACCTTTTTAAAAGGTTCGAGTTATGCTAAGGTATCCCATTAATCATGTAACGATTTATATTCTTAACGTCATTGTCTATAGAAATTCCTGGTGGTGTTTCCCGTTCGAAGCCATGGAGTCGTTGTCGGTCCACTTGATGTGGGTTGCAGCAGCTACGTATTGCGCCATGTTGGCTCCCAAGAGTTTGCTGGCTACGCTCATCGGAGTCTTAGGAATGGCGCATTTCAGTCTTGGTGAGATGGATACACGGTCCAAACCTCTTATAACCTTTACTTATATATAATATTTAGTACGCTCTACCTTAATTTTTCTTATTATTATGAAACTTATAGAATTAAAGCGAAATGTAATGCAATAAATTATTTCAGTTTAAAAACAAAACGATCATTATATCTTTAATTTGAGCCAGTAACTATTCCTAGATAACATTCGCTCGAAATTTTTTTCAAACTCTATGTTGTTCTATCATTGTTATTTTTCGCAAATTTATAAAATCTGTGACTGGAGACGATAAATTAAAAAAAATATTATAGTTTCATAATTGTACTGAGGTTATTAGTACAACAAGACTTTTTATAAAAGTTACAAAGTTACAAATTGCAAGATTGGCTATGAGCATTTGATGATCAACGCCCTCCGTCTGACAGAGGCCGTCTTCATATGTGTACCTACGTTTAGATCCACTTTGTAATAATAACTGTAATCATAGCTGCTGACTGGGTAAATGCTTTAACCAATTCGTGTACTTATTTTGCTCGGTACGAAAGAGGCTGGAAGAACTAGTGAGTAAATTACTAAAGTATGAGATACCTAGTAACTTTTCAACTATCTATGCTGTCTACAATCTGTGCTATCATTTTAATCATGATAACTGTATATCGATATTTTTGTGAATTTTGACATAATTTAAACAACAGTTTCTCTTTATAATGTATTTCAAACACCCGTCTTTTCCATCGCTTATTTATTCAATTTATAGTTAAAATTGCTCATTGCTATAATAAATTTATATAGTCTATGTCCACCTTATCATTGTATATTATATGATATTCGAATAAATTGCTACCCGACAGTTTGTTCACGTGGATTTAAATATTTTCTTATCGCTACAATTTTTTATTTAGTCCCACCCGCGATTTTTAAATTAACATAACTTTTTTATTTAAAGACCGATTGAAGTGACATGGACACTAGGTCTTAAGTTAGACCTAATATAATACCGACAAACAGATAGACGTACAGACAAAAAATCTAACAAATATTGTTTTTAGGTTCTATTTCATTAATAAAGGCCTCTAGTTGTGGGTTTTTCTTATATCTTCCTAATTTCCTTCGGACAGCGAGTTACAATGATTATGTAAATCTTCTGTATAAGAAAAGATAGGTACTGTTTTATTTTGATCTTATTTATGACTATTTTATAAATGTAGTTTACTATATGTTCCATTTCGTATTAAATTAACTGTACAAATTTCTCGGTACATTTTCAAATGCTCATGTAGTCAATAAAAATTGTTGTCGCTTCAGTAACAATATCATTTTCGTCTAACACCATATTGTAAGTATACGTTACGAATTGTCTTTCCACAGAAAGGGGAAGTGGTAGCTTTGGAGGCGGGCTTCTGATAGCGTCATTAGGAACAAGAGAGGCTTCCTATACATTGCAGTCAATAATATTTGCTCTCACTTCAGTAAAAATATGACTGTCATCAAACACTATATACTTACATACGTTGCAAATTGTCGTTCCACAGGAAGGGGAAGTGGTAGCTTTGGAGGCGGGCTTCTGATAGCGTCATTAGGAACAAGAGAGGCTTTCCGGTACATGGGGCTAATAGCGTTCCTAGGAGGGGTCCTGTACGGCTTACTGCATTACTTCTGGTTGAGGAAAATCAAGATGACTGGAATCAGACATGATACATGCGAACCGGATACTGGTAAGAATAATGCTGAAATTAATTTTAATAAATATGAATTTAGTTTCGATGATATAAATTAAACTAAACTAAGTCTGAACTGAATACTGCTAACAATAAAATAGAATTTAATTGTAATATTTTTTTATGTAAGTGTCGAAGATCTAAGTTGACTTTTTTAACTAAATTGAAATAACTAAATTGATTTAATTTATGAAAACATGTAACGTTTTTTATAATTACTTTTCTCCGGCAATACATTTGGAAGATGCTATTAAAGAGGAGTCGTCAAAAAAACTATAAATAAAGAATACGTTCTGTTACACAGTCTTCTTCAACAATCTTTAAAGAAAACTTATTTTCACCATTAGACATTTATTTATTTTTAACCAAAAAAACCGAACTAATAACAAAGTTAAACCGCAATGAAAATACTAAGACTCCTTCGGTTTTTAGAAGACTAATCGCAATGGCGTCCTAGACCTGTTAATTAATAAGAAATAACGCTTTACAAATGATTACTGGTTCTGTACTTCCAGCAAGGAAAATTCATATTTTACGTTTTGCTAATCTAAACATTTTTCTTGGGAATGACGATCGTAATAATTTATTCTCGTAAAAAATATTGGAAGTCTTGTGTCCATACAATTTAATGTGTTTTGTCACTTTTGTGACAAATTTCCCTCGTTACGTATTCTCGAATATGTTTTTCTTGTTAAATAAATTGTCGTTTTGTTTCGTGTGTAGACAGTGGCGAAGGGGACAAGTTGAATGGTGAACCACTTCGTAAAGATGCTGAAACAATGGTGTCTCTCGAACGACTGCATATGATTACGCGGTTCAATCCTCTGGGTTCATTGCATTCATTGTCAAGAGGCTCACGGGCTAGGGTAAGCTATAAACTTTCTGCAACCTTCGTTGTCTAAACAATGACGTTGCTGTTTACAGGTATTTCTTTTACAAAGTCATCAAATCAGAAATCTTTCAACATTTAAGTTCGATATTTGTACGCCAACACTGGCAAAGCACAATGGGTTATATAAATATTATTGAAATGTGTCATCTTTGTACCTGTG
>DWON01007485.1:0-12878 GCA_018251015.1 Phocides pigmalion okeechobee
TCATGTATTGTGTTTCGGTTGGGGAGGTGTGGTTGCCGGATACACATTATTGGAGGCGACCATCTTAGTCCTAAAGACTGGACGTGTTTGTCTACGGTCTGCAGTGACCACTTAACATCCGGTGGCCTGCATGCTCGTTTCTTAGTCTTTCACAATAAAAAAAAGCAATAACGATCCAATGAAGAATTGTACCAGTGTTTAGACCAGCATATCAGTCATGGAGACTTCTACGTACGGTCTCCAAACTTACAGTTGCAAGCACGCAGCGGACGTGAGCACCAGGTCATGCCAGTACAACACTCCACCGCACCAAAACCTTCCCATGACGTGCACTGACACCATGAAGGGGTAGTGCCGGATGGTGGTCCTCTCTCCCTTGTAGATGCGTCTTCCATCATGCTTGTGGTGTTCTGTTAGGTCTTCTAACTCGTTTTGCGGATCTAAAGGCAAAAAACATGAGCAACTCTGTCTAAATTCATTTTTTTATGTTGTCAAAGTATTAAAAGAGCGTGTGGGCCATATGAAATCGAAATCAAATCAATTGTTCGGAAAGCTACTACTGCCGCCCTCATAATTCACTGCACAGCAGTTTTTATGTTACAGTTCGAGAAGTGTGGTCACCGACAACTCTTATAGGCGATGCGACCATCTCATTCCGTCCGAGTGTGCATAACATCAGGCAGGACTTCAGTCTTGCTAGGTTGGACAGTATATCTGTGAGCTATATGTAGCATTTACCATCAGATGGCCTGCACGCTCGTTTGTTACGCTTCTAAAATGAAAAAGGACAAAAAAGGACGCCAAAAATTATATTTTTAATTTATCAATTCTTACCCCAGTACTTATTATCTTCTCTCCTTAACTCATATTTATGATTATCGTTAGGCGTTTCACCGATAAACTTATCGATAATACTGTCGAAAACGTCTTTCTTACTTATTTTCCCAACATTGTCGGCGCCCAACATTCTCCTGGCAGATTTCACGATCTTCTCGGTTTGGCCTCTTTCTGATATTATTTTCAAAATGTCATCTCGATTCATGCGTTCTTTTAGACGCAAGTATAGGTTTTTAGATTCATTTGCCATCAAAAACTGAAAATGGTCCTTTTCGAGCATAGCTTTGTAAAAGTTTGTTTCGTTCAAATTGGTCTGCGCTGTTTGGTTTTTAATCAGTTCTGTATATTTATTCTTATCTATTACATATCCATCTATGTGACTCAACTTATCTTTGAGGTCTTTCAACCTCACTGTCTCAGTATCGACTCCTAGCGCACTTATTAATGTGTCGGCGATATCATTCACTGTAATATCTTCTGAGCCATCAACTTTGTCACTATTCGCAACAATGATGTCTGAAACGATGACTAAAATAGCTTGTATTTTGTAATACATTTCAAACGGTGCATTACTTTCTTACCGATAAAGTAACATTAAAATGTGTTGTTTTATTGCCTTTACATTTTATAGCGACGACGTTGATATAAAATGTGCGATGTGTTTTATTTATACACATAAAATGTAGACGACATTAAGTTTATACACTTTGCAATATATTGAAATTTAAATAGATTAGTGACTATTTCTAAATTGTTCTCAATATAAGGAGGTACTTAATTCGTTAGCATCTTTTGGGAATCACTTATAATTCTTTATACACAGTCCACATTGTAGAGATTTGTCGATATTATTTTATTATGGAAAATCATGTATTTTTATTATCTAATGTATTATTAGAGGGGTTTATAATTTGTTTATGAGAGATTAGATGAGATTATCTCAATTATGCGAGTATCATAATTTGATGACTTAAATTACAAAATCATATCGCCAGTTTGAAATTTTACTACATATTTATTTAAAGTCGAAATATTAAATTCAAAATTCCAACTCTTCACTTTTTATACTGTGAAAGTGGTGAATGGCCTTTGAGCTCGTTTATATTTTTACCAACTTAAAAAAAATGGGAAAGTTCACAATTTGCTCGTACATTTTTAATTTTCACCGAAAATGGTTGTTATTTATTAACCAGCTAGCTGTGCCCGCGACTTCATCAACGTTTATTCTACATAATTCTAAAATCTCGAAACAACCTAAACATTCATGTATCCAGTAATTTACAAAAAAACTTAACTTATTATGCACTAAAACCTTCCTCGGGAATCACTCTACCTGTTTTTGAAAACCGTGAGAAAATCCAATACTTTTTGAGTCTATCATGATTAAACAGACAGACAGACGCGACGGGGGACTTTGTTTCATAATATTTATAGATATGTTTTTTTTGAAAGGGCATACTTCCTTATTTAATTATATTTTGACCTTCCTACTTAAATTTGAAGAACAAATTACCCTACGGGCGGTAAAATAAGGGTTGAAATTTTGCATGTAAGTTAAGTTTTAATTATAATCGAGTGACGTATCTATGAGAAATATATAGAATAACTATAAATAAATGTAAAGTATAATATTGGATAAAAATATATTTAAAAACAATGAGCGACATAGCCAGGGGCTGTAAGAATGAAGATGAAATTTCTTTCAACTTGTTGTGTTTAGCTTAAATCATTAGCTATGTTTTCTTTTTGTTTATTGAAAAATGCGAGGCCTTGCTTGTATTGTAAAAAACTAAATTAAAAATATATTTTGTAACTTTTTCATCCAACTAAGATAGCAATGAAAAGAAAATATAATTAAATAACTCCGAAAGACGAAAGTATAAGTAAACAAGGTATATTGCTCCAGGATAAATTTAAATATAGTAAGAAGTCTGAAAATTTTCTCAGAAAGAATTGTACCCGAGACCCCGGTATTTGCTCTCAGCCAGGGTCCATGTAGAGCACAACTAATTATTTTCTTTGTCGGAAAAATACCACAGAATGAATATATACTAGAAAGGCTACTGGCACATATTATATATTTATTCTTATATATGACCGACAACTTTTGTGTTTTGGTTGGAGAGGTGATATCGCCGGTAACACCTAAAAACTAGGGGACATATTAGTCTCCAGGAGTAGCAACGCGTCTACCTACATACGACCACAAACAGGTGCTTTATCGTCTCAGTCCAATACACTGTAAGTTTGTATAATGACCTTTGAGATTTTTGACTATTAATGTTTTTGACAATTTATTGGTTTTTGTAATGCTTATTGTTCAATGCTTTATTATTTTAAGTATTTAAAGTATATATGTATACCTTTACTAAATAACCGAGCAGTTTTTTTTATTAAATTTGGTAAAACAACAATAATATACTTCTTTTAACAAGACACAGTTGCCGTATTATGGTACAACTAAAGCTAGGCAAAACAATGCACACTAATTGTGACGATTATCTTCAATAGCAGGTTCACTAATAGATTTTTCAATCAAATTTCAATTAAAAATTCAAATATTACAACTTTATCTAAATAATTAAAAGTAAAAAAGACGTACAATCCTTGAAAAATGGACTCTCTGAAAGTTACTCTCATGTTAACAAAATAGATTTGTGTTAACTTGAGTTCCGTAAATTATATTATAACATGCTACCTAAAATCTTAACTTAAGTCTGAGTCGACCAGTCGACCACATGGGTATTGGACACACGTATAATAGTAAACTAACGTGACTAATAAGGCAAAGGTGACCCAGTAATACGGAAAGTAATTCAAGTAGAAATCGTAAATAGCCGCTGCACGGGGGAGATCGCCGCTACAGACGTGGCCACGTCTGTAGCGGGTGGCGGGCGTAACAGAATGCTAGCTTCGACTCGTCGTCTGGTTGAGGGTCGGGGGCAGGAGGGGTGATTCGTCTCTAGATGTTACAGCCGAAGAATCTGTCAGTGTGACTTGACGGAGTTGTATCTCCCACAAGTCCTACAAGTCAATCTCCACCGGAGCATTGCAATCGACCACAGGACTTATTAGTGTTGATTTACGAAGAAAATGGTCAAATATGGAATTAAAGGAATTGATGTTCTGTTACTATAAGCTTTATAGTAGGGTCAGGACCTGGCTAAATAAAACACTTTGAGAGCGTGTTTAGAAAAACAGACAGCCATCCACACTGTTATTATACTAAGCCAAGCGTTAGAAGAATCCGTATTTGACAGCGGGGAACTGAGCCACCTTTTCCTTGAGTGTTCCAGAACGAGCCAAGACAGGTCGAGTAGTTGAAATCCTCGACAAAAATTATAATATAGTAAGAGGCGCCTAAATAACGCGTGTTTAAAAGTATTCGATTAACTCGTTGTCATTTCTAGTAGATATTATAATCTGTGCGTACAAACCCAACTTTCTCTTCATATATACATATAATTAGATGTACATTCATGGTACAGTCAAATTTATTTGCTCCTTTGTGACCTTTGATTGGCAATTTTGTTGTATATAAATGTTTGGACATGCGTTGTTCGACCGCATGTACTACCGCCACACCCATTTGGAGTGTGAAGTAATTCTTAGTAAGGTGAGGTTGTTATGAGTAGCAATAGTACCTGATGTTAAGCAGTCGCAGTACACGTACAACATACAATACACGTACACGTACAACCACAAACACGACCGAAATCGTTTCTGAGCTCGAACGTAGATACGTTGCTACTCCTGAGGACTAAGATCGTAGCTTCGCTTCAAAGTGTAGCCGGCAACCGCACCTCTTCAACCGGAACACAAGTAATGCTTTATCTCCTCCGGTACCTCCCTGGTCAAACTACTCGTATAGTTCTCCAATCTTTCGATAATAAACACTTTCGTATAAGAGGACTATTTTATTCATCGAGATTAATAACACGTCTGTGATTGACTTTAGATAAGGCTCTTGTTCTAAAATAATTTAGTTACTGATGTTAATAGTGGTCAGTTACCGCTTAGCATTAGTGAGGTGGCCTTATTCACTTTTGCAATCGTAAATTAAAAAATTAAAAAAGCTATCTCCCATGTAATAATTAAATGTTAAGATTGTAGTAATTGATTCTGACGTACACTATTAGATATCTCGTGTGATCTTTTAAGTTATACTGCCTATTGTATATGTCACCGAAGGCAGATTTTAAGAGTTTCGATAGTTTTCCTTCGGCTTTTTCTCCCGGTCATGTGTCAAAAGAACACTCAAAGCCGATGAACTGATTTTACATTGTAATTTTGAATTTATTCTTATCTTATTGTGATATTTTAATTCACGAAATATTGTTTGTAATGGCAAATTTTCAAAAATAGAGAAGAGTGTGCTTTGTAGTTTCATTCGCCGCCTCTTCTCCAAAACGAAACACTTTACAAGTCGGCGGTAGTTCTGTAAAGAGTCTACTTAAAAAAAAAAACAGTCACATTAATTTTTATTTTTTTCATAATTTAAATCAAGTAATTTATCAATTAGTAGTCTTTACAAATTAGAGCTAAATTTAATAATACGTTGACACGATTATGTGGTCATCAAAATATTTAATTACGTGTTGCCCTTTAGCTTTGTCTTGCCTTAACATGACCTCGTATCAATAAAATGTCAAGCGATAGGACCCGTTTTATCGATAGCGAAAAGCTATATTCAAATAATCGTTCTAAGAATAAAAAAATGAGATACGTAAATACTTTTACTATGTAATGGGTACTCACCAGTTACGATTTTTAATTGTCGATATTTCGAAGTTGTTGTATGGTTTGTGATTACACCCAATGCTTTTGTGACAAAGTTTCGAAATTTCGCTCATATTTTAAACCAAATAACAATTTTATTCTGTTTCCATTTCGACGTAGATTATAACGAGATAAGTTTATATCATTAGTTGCTGTGGATGTTGAATTTTAAATAATGGAGTAATAATACTCTATTGAGATACAAATTCCATTGTAAAAATCTGCGGAACGGCGTCGAGGGCCCGAGCTGCGGCGGAAGTTGTAGAAAAAGCGAACCATTGCAAATACTTGTGTTTCACTTAGCTGTAATTAGTGTTTGTTCCGTTGGCTTTGGAAATTTTGATCCAGGGGTCCGAGTGCTAAAAAAAAGTCCCGCAGTTGATCGTTTTGAAAAGAAGAGAAAGCCTCTTTGTCGCAACCAATGTCGCACAGCACCGACAGACCGACGGAAAATCTATCGACCACCCTGAAGGTGGACTTGTGGCCAAAAGGAGTCGTGGTCTGTAAATTCCGAGGACGGCGACGACCTCCGGGAGTCACGGGACCTGTAGCTCACGTCGTAAAGAAACCGTGACGTAGTTATAAGTATATTCAGCATGTATGTTAGGCTATAAGGTATTTATACTATGGGTCTCTGTACTCAATTATACCTATCTGTATGTTTGTTTATATTTCCTGAAATAAATGATTTGATTTGATTTGATCGGCGCTGCTGGTGATAAGACGGCTGGTTTATATCTATCTCAAAGAAGTTTGAATGCGAAATTTTTCTTAGGACTATGTTGCATGGGTACAGAATCCCTATATATTGTTTAGACGAGGCTTATATTATAATTAGTTTTAAGGTGTTCGATGTTATACTTGCTTTAAAAATAAGGAATCTCATGAACACTGTCTCCGCTCTTCCGAAAACCTATCTCTTCAAAATCCAATCCACTCTTCGTCCTTTTTCCAAAACTCCTTCTCTGCCGTGGCAGTCCGTCTATGGAACAAGCTTCCTGTAACTATTCGTCGAGCTAAAACCATTGACTCCTTCAAGAGTCAAGTGAAAGATTTCTATGTCAATGTTTAGTTATTCTTTGCCTACTGTTTTAAATCTCCTTAAACTTATTTTCACTATTCTCATTTCATCTGTTATGTCTGTATTCTTAGTTATGTTAAATTGCTATGTGTGTTTATATGTATTTTTTTTCTTTTGAATGTTGTATTTATTCCCGATCCGCATACCTAACCCCCATCCATTTACCACTGCTACTCCTTTTCCATAGGTTGGCTGGAAGAGATCGCTGCATGAGCGATAAGTCCGCCTATTGTGTACTATGTTGTGAAATATGTAAATCTTTGTCTTCTATTTTATGGTATGCAATAAAGTATATTCTATTCTATTCTATTCTATACGCTCGCAAATAAAATATTCTCTAACTCGCTGAAAGGTTGAAGTTTTGTGGTCAGAAGCATAAAAGTACATCAATTTGAGGTTGATTGAGGGAGCTTGATTGAGGGAAGCATAAGACCCAAGCGCCAAAACTTTGTATTTTTTTTCAATAAAAAGCTGTATACATTTTGAAAATCTTAACTATTAATTTGACATGTTATAAATGACATAATTCTGAGATAACAAACATAAACAATACAATAAATATATTATTTCCTTTTTTGAAGTCAGTTAATAAGGCTACCAAACGATTCACACTAACTCTTTTTTACCTCGGCGTAAAACCTTTTAAGGTTATCCGGTATCGTAGGAGTCATTTCTGGTTATGTGGAATTTCCATCCACCAAAAAATTCTGGTGTTTCACTTACTTCCACGGCTCCTCGGTCTGTGGCTACGTCTATATGAGACAACTAACACTGACAATTTTAAGGGATCGCTACGGAATGTCTCGAGCTCCTATTCCTCCTCCACCAATTTCTATAGTATCCCAGTATCCGCAGTTTGGATACCACCACCATTATAGATACTGGAAGACTGTAGGAGTGGAAGACTGTTTTTAGTGTATGTCAGAACGGCTCGGGCATTTAGGATTTCCAATCCCGGAAGCAATTTTAGTCACCTCTCACGACAGGCAGGAGACACTTTAGCGCTATTTTGGTGCCGGGCTATAGAGACAGATCCACATTATCCTAACACGCAAAGACGCGTGGGCGTCGATACGCGAGCCGCATCGCACCGATAGTATTGTCATGGGAACGGCCATATCCGGAGAAATAATCCGGCTCGTTTAGAAAAACATTTCATTGGATTCGCTTTTAGTTTTCAAGTAACTTTCGATGGCCTTTAACTTATCTATAATAGTAAATGTTTGTGCAATTTCATATTTATTAGTTTTTAATGGTTGCTAGTTTTGTTTTCAAGTGACACGTTCATTGCAGTCCTTAGGAAAAGTAACGCACTTATAAAAGACGTTAGATAGAACTTCAGTCTTATTTGAGATTGAAAGTGTATTTCCATGAGCATCAGGTGGCCTGCATGCTCGTTTGCTACTCTGACAACACAAAAAGTATAGGTACAGATGTCGGCAATACTTTTTTATGTGAGAAGAGTAGCAAACGAGCATGCAAACCGCTTGCTGTTAAGTAGTCGCAGCCCATAGACTTCCACGTACAACCACAAACAAGAACGAAATCCTATCTGAGCTTTAACGCAAATACGTTGCTACTCCTGAGGACAAAGATGGTCGCTTCGCTACAAAGTGTAGCCGGTACATCTCGCACCTCTCCAACCGAAACTCAAGTAATACTTTACGGCGGATTAGGAGGGCTGTGGTGGTACCTCCCAGGCCGAACAATAGTTCTCCCACCTTTCTTTCTTTCTTAGAAGCGAGGCGAACAAATTAGTTATCAGGAGTAGCAACGCAACTATGTTCGACCTCAAATAGAACTGCAGCACTATTAGCTGGATTGCAGTCAGCCTGCAACGACTACTTAATATTAGGTAATCAGCGTGCTTGTTTTGCTGCTCTTCTCATATAAAAAGGTGCAATCTCTGGAGTAACTGATCCAAAATTCATTTACAATCACTTCATTATACGACAAATGACTTTTTCACAATGACGTAGCCAGATTAGTAGAAAATCGGTGTCCCCGTAATTCATACCGTTAAAATCCCTACTATTATATAACAGTGAAAGGATGTCTGTTTGTTTATTTAATTATGTTTCTAAAAGGCAAAAGATTTTTTTACATTGGGCTTTTGCACCTTTGGCCTGTAGCTACGCACTATCATATTGTACTCTCTTGAAACTCAACAAAGATGAAACATGATTCTTCTACCTAGAAAACTTGAAACATAATTCAAGTTTTCTAGGTAGTAGAAATACAGTTCGACCGGTAACAGTCGTACCACCTTAGCCCTCACAATCCGCCGTAAGGTATTACTTATGTTTCGGTTGGAGAGATGCGGTTGTGGCTACACTGACAAAAAGCGTCCTTCTCAGTTTTCCGGAGTAGCAACACGTCTGTACGACGTCAGGTAGACTTTAGTTCTGTTTAATATTGGTTCTGAATGTTTATCTATTGCAGAAACCAACATCAGGTGACCTGTTTGCTCGCTTGCTACGTAACAAAGCTAAGAACTATTCAAATAATACTTTTGAAGTGACGTTTAACCGTACTGTTTATAGCAAGCAGTTAAGAGTTGTTGCGACAAAGCCGCAGGGCAACTCTAGTAATAGAAATAAAGTAAGAACGATACAAATAAACACTATACGGTTCCTCAACAACCTTCACAGTTCCAGTAATCGATTTAATGCCAAATGACAATAGAATTACAAACGGATCGGCCTCTAGACGTATTAAAAATGCATCATCACCTTGTTTGGTGAGAATTACAAAGAATACCGGAAGGTTAGCAATGGGTCACTTAAGCTTCCTATTTGTCACCTGCTCACTAATTACGTCAAAAATAACAGGCATTCGTCATGGGAAATTGTGCCATCATTTGTAAATAATACTGATAATGGTAAGATACAGGTTCCTTACATCGAGGTTCGGGTTCCATCACTGGCGCGCTTTGAATTCTTGATTTACTAGAAATTAATTATCACTTGCTTTAATGGTAACAACCTTCCGAGGAAACTTGCATAAATAAGAAGTCACTGTAAACTTGTTATAAGCCAATCAATTAAAGTAAAAAATAAATCCAACGATTACTTAATTCTTAAACAAATATGGATTGTAACAACAGCTCCACTTGCTCCAGTAATGTAAGTTATTATTTGAAAATAATTCACGAGATAAGGTTGGTGTTTTCGAGTTTCTTTTGCAATCGCTTCTTCAAAATGTAACGGGCTGCAGGGACCATTTAACATCAGATGTCTTGCTAGCTCGTTTGCTTGAAAAAAAAATCAAATATTAGCTTAGAAATATTTATACTCCAACGATTCACGAAATGTTGCCGTTGTGTAAAAGCAGGTAAGTGCAAAATGAAATAAATTATCACCAGAAGCGTGAAACTGTTCGCGGATAAAAACATTCATGAGTTATAACGTTTTAGGGCCGGAATGTACCACGATCCGGCGATGTCGCGGGAAGGTGAAGGGAAAGGGGCCGTTTCAAATTGCTCGATACGTTACAGCGTTGACGGGCGGCTGACGGGCGGTTAACGGGCGGTTGACTTGCTGACAGGTTGTTAACAAGTTGACGTGTGTTCGAGTAACTTGTCAACGTGTTGATGGGTTGGTTCGTGTTAATATTGTTTGGCTCATTTTGAAGAGTCAAATTTAGGTTAGTAAAGGTTGGTTTAGATATACCATATTATGACTGTATGATATATCTAATCTGAACTAATCTTTAGTGCATATCACATTGACAGTCTTATATAAAGATGCCTTATGTATAGTTTTATTTCAAATAAAAAATACTTATAATGAATTAATAAATAATAATCTAAACAATTAATCTCACGTTTGATCTATTTAGTAGTACTAGTTATATGACGTTAATTATAGCAAAGTAATTTAGGTCTTACCGAAATTAAGTATTTCTGAAATTTGCCGTTAAAACTATGGGGATCTCACGAGAGTATTTTTCCAGTATCTGTTCAAAAAGCTGAGAGAGTCAACGGATGACCAGAGAGCTGGCACTTACCTCGGCTAGAGAACTAGGTTAGCTATTCAACAAGGTAATATTGCCAGCTGGCTTTGCATGCCCGAGAGGTAAACGCTCGTCTGTCGCATCAAAATCGCATGTCGCAGCACGAATCGAATTTGAAACGTAACATTGACGGAGCGCCGTTCGAATATGGAATTTGAATTACGATGTGAACGCGGCCGGCCGTCGGAAGTACGGCCTTATGCACATTAGGTTATGAATTTCTATTCCAATAATTGGGGTTAAATCCTTATGAAAAAATATTCATGGCTCATTTACTAATGCACTGATACACTAGCTGCTACATACGAGTTCATTCACATTTTCAAATTTTCTAACAACAATAAGTTCTTGTGTACTGATGTCTCTGTTGATGCTTGATGAAATTGTATTTTTAACGCATCGATAGATTAAGTTTAAATGAAATTTATATCAATCAACAAATTGAGTTTAAGTGAGACTTGAGTTATGTGTCTATGAATATTGATACTTAGTAGTCGCAGTAGTAGTAGTCGCTTGATGCGTAGTAGTGCAGCCTGTGCTTATCCACATACTACCTCAAACAAGACAGAATTCCTGAGCTCGTAGATGCGTTGCTACTCCTAAGTACTAAAATAGTCGCGTCATCCGTAGATGCACTGCGACTCTTGAGGATGGAGATATTAATGATAGCTTCGTTTTTAAGTGTAGCCGGCAACCGCATCTTTCCAACCGAAATGCAATAGTTGCACAGCGGATTTCGAGGGAAGTGATGGTAACCGTTTGAACTACAGTTCTATCACCTGTCGATACCCGTGGTTTACAAATATAAATAAAATGCAATAGAAAATGAACATCAGTGAAACAGGTGATTCAATAGTTTTGAAGTGAAATGCTTTTAGTTAAAAATGTATACAATATTAGAGAATAAAGGTAGGTAAAAATAACGTTCATAAATTATTAAAGAAAGAAAGAAAGCAGGGTATAGATAATATCATTGTATATAGTAAAAAACAAAATATGTGTTTTTTGTAAGACGGTTGAAGTATGTGTAGCCACGTCCTAACGCTCGTGATATCGTCAGTCCCAAGTTCACGACGGCGCCTTATTAAGTGACTATCATTATTGTTATTATTGAAAAAGACAGAACAACCATTGACACTCGCCAGTGAATTATTATTGCGAGATAAATAATAATTGTGCTTAGAAATGAACACCAAGCCCTCATGGTGATATAAATCTTATTTTAGCTTCTTTTAACTTCTTTTTCATATTAAAAGGAGCAAACGTGCAGATGTTCTGATGTTACATGGTGTATGCAGCCCATGGATGTCTACATACAACTTCAAAGAGGATTAAGGACCTGCCTGACATCGTGCATAGATGCCTGGTGGCTCCTAGAAATAAAATAGTCGCCTCGCTCTAAATGTAGCCGAGATGCGTTGTTGCTCCTACAAATGAGATGGTCGCTTCGGTTGTAAAAGTTTCCGAGATGCATTTCTACTCTTAGGTTTGAAACGGTCGTCTCGCTTGTAATTGTAGCCGACCTCTACCACCGCACCTCTATACCCGTGTCTAGAACTGTTTTTCAGCGAATTATGAGGATGGGGCTGGTACCTTCTCATTCAAACTATTTTTTAACTGTTATCTTCATCATTTTCCAATATCTTCTTCGCCTTCTCTTAGGATATAAAGAATTTGTTCTTCCGATATGTAAAGGATTTTTTTGTGGATTAAACAAAAATAATAAACTGTGTTTGCTAATGAATACGTCGTCTTCACAATATTAAAAGTCGTCTAAAGAATCCTAGTTCCTTTGTGGTTGCCGGATACAGATTACTGGAGGCGAACATCTATGTCCTCAAGAGTAGGAATTCATCCGCGTCCATCCTTAAATAGAACTTCTGTTCTTCTGTTCTGTTTGAAATTGGACGTGGTTGTCCATGGGCCGCAGTGACCACTTAACATGAGGTGGCCTGCATGCGCGTTTCTTACTCTTTCATAAAAAAAAAGTTCATAATCATCACCATCAATCTAGTCTGATCCATTGTTGGGAGTCTTCTCTCAGTATGAGAAGTTAAGCCATGACCCAGCATACCGATCAAGTGCAGGTTGGTAGACTTCTCACGCCTTTAAGAACCTTAGAAAACTGTCAGGCACACTGGTTTTGTCGCTATATTATCTTGCCCTA
>DWON01007486.1:0-12878 GCA_018251015.1 Phocides pigmalion okeechobee
TTTGAGAATTAAAAAAGGTAATATTAGCGAAGTAATACATTTTTAGTGTAAAATAATGTAATATTAATAGATTAGGTAAAAGAGACGACGTTAATTAACTATAATTACGTATAATTTACCTATTAATTACAGTAATGGAAACCTTAATAATAATAAAAGCTTAAAAGTAAAATAGATAAAATGCATTTTACATAAAAATATTTAAGTATTCCTTACTATTTGAACTCAAAAAATCAAATAACATATATTTTTCCATTTTAAATTATAGTGCGTAATTTTATACAACGAAAAATATTGCAATTAAAAATATATTTTAAATAGAAATTTCCATTTACATTCACGTAATATATACATTTTGAACTTGGAAATAAATATATAAGGTACTTCCATGTTCAAAATTTACAACGGAAATTATTTAGCTGAGTAATTAATTCCCTTTATTAATTTTATCTGATAAAACATTAACAGTATGAACAATTGAGATGGATCTATAACGGAGCCGACCGCGGTTAAGATTCGGATATCCCGAATTGGGAACTTGATTAATCCCTTGAACGACCCCGAATTAACCTGGACCCTCAAACTTTGGTAATGTTTAATAGTTGATAGATTGAAGCCCTTTAAATTTTAATTGTGGGTAAAATTTAATAAAATCAGTTCGAGATAAAGCTTGATTTTTCATTTATCTATAGGAAGTTACATTTTAATATTGAATTATTTCGTGAAAATGGTATATGTGAACTTATTTTAAGAGATTGCTACATTTTTAATCATTTATTTGATTAAGAAAAAAAAATATCACAGATGATTTTTTAAACGAATATCATCGCGGATTTTGTACATTTTTATGTGAGAAGAGTAGCAAACTAGCATGCAAACCATGATAGTAAGTAGTCGCAGCCCATAGTCATGTCATAACCATCAAAATCACAAACATGATTCAAATCCTATCTGAGCTCGAACATAGATGCGTTGCTACTCCTGAGGACCAAGATGGCCGCCTCGCTTCAAATTGTAGTAGTCACTTTTTACTATGTGACGGGTACTCACGATTGATGTTTTTTAATTAGCTGATATTTCGATCTAGTTTAATGAATCGTAGTCACGGTTAAACAGAGTAAATAGAATTAAGTGAACATATCGGCAATTAATAAACATTAATCGTTATTTTAAGTTACACAACAAAATATGTAAGACCCTTCATAAGATTTTTCATACTTTACAATTCATTCAATATATGTTTTTATAGAATTTACTGTCAACCTACATATTAAAGCTACGAGTTTCTATTAATTGGCAGTTTTTTGCTATATATTTGTCACATCTAAGAAAAATGAAAATACTTTTAGTAAATTCCAATTTTAAAATAATTCGATATAAATATTTTTTTCTGTAATAAACAAGTAATCTCATCTCTCATCTATCTTTTTACTTTGCAAAAGTTAATTATTGAATCCGATTAAAAATTGTCAAATATTTTGTTTGATAATAACAGTGTTATTTAATGTTATTGATAAAACTATGTTATTAATTCTTAATCTATCACGTTCGTATGTTATTGCGCTGTACATGAGTCTCCATGTTTTTTTATGTTACAAAATTAGTAAACGCGCATGCAGGTCACCTGATGTTAAATGCTCTCTGCAGCCCATGAACATCTACGTCTAACTTTAAACAAGACTAAAGTCCTGCTTGACGTTGTGCGTAGATGCATTGCTATATTTGAGGACTGAGATAGGTACGCTTGTAAGTGTACGGGAAATACTCCAACTGAAATACAAGAACTGTTTTATGGCGGATTATGAGGGCTACGTTGGTACCTCTCCATCCGAACAGAGTATAAGGACTGGTGTTCGCCTCGCTTGTAAGTGCAGTTGGCAACCACACCTCTCCAATCGAAACGGAAGAACCGTTTTACGGCGGATTATGAGGGCAACACTGGTACTTCCCCAGCCTATATTTCGAACACCTTTTAAAACGGATGTGTCATGAATTCCGGGTTCGATCCCGAGCATTAAAATAATGAATTTAGATGGATTATTGGATTTGCTTATTGTAAAAGATTGAACACCTTGTAAAACAGATGTGTCATGAATTCTGAGTTCGATTTCCGAGCATCTAAACTGAGTGTAAACTGATGAATTTAGGTGTTCGTTCTGGATCTGGGTGCTGTATTATCTACAGGCAAAATATATCCATAACAAAAGTCGTTCCAACAAACAAGAGGACCATTTTCGCACTCATTATTCGAACACGGCGTTAATGTAGAAAAACGGGATACATTTAACATTTAACTATGCAAAGCGGAAGGAATTCCTCGCCGCAAATGGCCAATTTGCCGCTATTTGGCAAATATAATTGGCGAATGGTAACGTGAAACTGGTCTTTTTTGCCTCTACAGAGTAATTTCAAAGATTAATCTGCGAACGCCCGTGAGATTATGAATTCTGGCAATGTGTTGTAAATATGCCGTTGGGGATACCATAGTATTGATAACGGGTAGAACTGACGTTTAAGTTATTCATGTATTTTATGTAGCACTGGAAGAATCGATACTTCATGGCATACTCTCTGGGTATCACCACATGCAATTTTGCATTTGGGTTCTTTATAGAGAGTAGGCAAGCATTAAAAAAGTAATTTTAGAGATTTTACCCCTAAAAGGATTTTTTTATTGCGAAAGAGTACGACACGAGCATGCTGGCCACCTGGTGTTAAATGGTCACTGCAGCCAATGGGCAACCACGTCCAATGTCAAAGAGAACAGAAGTTCTATTTAAGGATAGACGCGGATGCGTTCCCACTCTTGAGGACTAAAATGGTCACCTCCAATAATGTGTATCGGGCAACCACACCTCCCCAACCGAAACAATATACATAAAGAACATGTTTCCATACGGCGGGTTAAAAGGGATGAAAAGGGGGTCGAGTGAAATATAAAAGCGTGTAAAATAAAAGATAAAATTGTATTCGATATTTTTTACAATTTTTTTGTGCGTTGGCTTTTTTATTATAAATAATAATAGAGCTGCATTATATATGTATTATTTTATAGAGATCTGCACAGGCAAAGTCTCAGGAAGAAGCTAGTGAATTAGCATTATTGTACCTTTCTGTATATTCCTAGATCTATGGAGAATATAATATGAGACTTACAAAAGTTCAGTGTGGTAGTTAAATATAACTTTAGCGAAGCGCTCTGTTAATGGATGACAAGCAAAAAGTGATACACAATGCAATTTTGCGCATTGCTGAATCATACAGGTACTTAAAAGCATATCTCATCATCAGGGGACGTCCCAGCTTCTATGGGCGGGGGAATACGGGCCTCGAGGCCCTCTTTACCCTGGCCTGAACTCGGAGTTGCACCCCGGCTTAACTATAGTAACCCTCGGGTCTCCGGATAATCCCTCCGGTATGCTCAACTCCCGCTGCGTCCGTCGTCCGCCAGCTGGTTCTGCCAGACTCCGGCGAGTGGTACAGCCCGCGGGTTCAAGCGACGCATAAATACATATTTTAATATCTCTCTATATCATTACATATTCCAATACACCTCTCTATATCATTACATACCCATATACCTCTCTATATCATTACACATTCTAATATACCCCTCTATATCATTCCACAAACCATTGCCATATACTAAACGAAGGTGCTCATGTTATAAGTCGGCAGGTAAGCAGTAATTCCCGCTGAAGCCACTCGTCACTAAACCAAGCCGTATTTGAGTCTACTGGCATTAAGCTGTGGGATTAAACCGAGTTATTAAAACTTAGTTTGTAGGAATATGCACTTACACTTGTATGTACCTGTGTTCTAATGTGCCTTGGATGTTTAATATTAATAACTAGCTCCTGCCTGCGATTTCGTTCACAAGAACTTAAATTTCCGAGTTTTTTAAATTTTTAATAGATAAGTTACTACTTATATTCAATACATTTAAATTGTCATAAGGCTTTAGTAACTGATTGAAATGAAACGAATAGTAAATGTAAAGTAATGTTTTCTGCAATATATTAATGATAATTTCATCGACTTCGGTTAAGTCGTTTCTGAGATTAGCACGCACAAGCGTACGGACAAACAGACAAGAATCATAACAACTACTGTTTCCAGCTCTATTGCGTTAATAATGGATTTTTGGTAAGGATTATAGACGTAAATATTCATGGACTGAAGATATCATTTAATATCAGATGTCTTGCACGCTCACTTACTACTCTTTCAACATAAGAAAACAAAGAGAAGTTTAAAAAAATGTGGAGGTCAAGAAAATTTTGGAAGTTTAGAAATTCTAGAAGCCTAAAAATCTAGAAGCCTAAAAATAATAAGCTTAAAAGTCTAGTAGATCTAGAACTCTAGAAAATCTAGAAGTCTACAAAAATATTGACGTCTAGGTTTTTCTAGACGCTGCAGTCTAGAAACCTAAGACCTTGTAAATACACGAAGCTAACGAGATATCTCAAGATCTATGAGCGAGGATCGTCGAGGGCACTTACCGAAGTCTTCATTAATTACGAGCGACAGTGCTGTTCCAATTTCATTAATTGAGTACCGATATCTTAAAATAATATTCTGTCTTCAGACCATTAGATAAACTGAGGATAAGGATTAAAAGACACAGAGCTTTTAAATCTACGCTTAGTAGGTTTTTTGCTTCAATATCACCATTTTTGGGGTTAAGTACTTCAAGAGGTAAAACAGAAAACCTGTACCTGTAGAATTACTTCGTTGTTTATTTATCTCCTCTATTTATCGTCCCTCCGTCCGTAGTTCATTCTTCATTCTTCTGATCGTTCGTTTTTCTGTTCGTTCATCCGTTCTTTCGCGAGTCTGTTCATTCGTTCTTCACTTTGTACTTCCGTTTGTTCCTCCGTCCATTCGTTTGTCCTTTTTGTTTGTCTGTCCCTCTTTCCATACACCCGTTTCTCCGTCCTTTTGTCCGATTATCCGTCTGCCCATGCATTCGTCCGTCGGTCTGATTGTCCATCTATCCGTCCGTCATTTCGTCCGTCTTCCCTTCTATCCATCGATCTGCGATAATCATTCATCCATCCTTCCATGGGTCTGTTTATCTGTGTGTCCATCTTTTCCTTCATCTATCCAGCCCTCTGGTTGTCTGTTCTTCCAGCCATTCGTCCCTCAATTCTGGGGTATACATGGAAATAAAATCGAAATCTGAAAGTATTAAAAACTGATACCCACAACATATAGAAAAAATAAAAATTATATTACAAAATATAGAAAAGGTTTTAATTGATTTTACACGAAAAAATCCAAACAATGTGGCTTAAAGTGTCATATTGAAATATTGCTTAGAGAAACAAAAAGATACCTGATAAATAAGGAAGACCGCTAATTGGAGCGATTTTCGGTAAGAGGATTATTCGGGATATTTTCTGGTATTAAAATGTGGGTGTCTGAATTGAGGAGGCATTAAGCAGGATTAGGTGGTTTAAAACACATAATTAATGTGGTGCAAGCAAATGCGGTATCGATGTCAGTTTGATGGTAACTCCCGATATTCGTGTGACTAAGATTAATTAGCTCGAAGGTACTAGGGAATTACACCAATTGGAGTCGTTTAGAAATTCTAGTGTTCTCTACAAGCACAGAAGGCGACCACCAATAAGTGTTTTAGAGGGTAGAAATCACACATAAATTCGCAATTGCTGTCATGATTCCATGTACCTTTGAACGGTTTACTGTCCTTTATAAGAAAGTAAGCAAGATTTTACACTTAGCTTGGAATTACTGTCTATTTAAAAAAAAGTAAATTATTGTTTTCTTGCAGGACTCTGAAAAAAGAAATATCGAAGTCTATTTATTTTAAAATATTTGGGAATACCTTTGTGAAATACGATTTTTAGGCTAATTCTTCTAATTAGATCCGTATGTCACAGCAATTTTATTTTAATACTTCTAAGAGTATTTAGAAAAAAGAGACGACCTCTTCCAAAAAACACACGCTTGGATGAAACGAGATAAAAAGTGGAAAGTGCGTAAATTAAGAATTGGGAAAAGTGGAAAGTGCGTAAAGAATAGGTGTAAAATTATTGAGAAACGGGAGCTGTGGACTGTATTCTAATTTCGTTTAAATATTTTATTACATTTTGCTATAAAAATACCCAACAATAGAACAATGAGAAGCATATAAAAATATATTTTTGTGGACAATACTTTTTGTAGCAGTAGTAATTAAATAATAATGATTAAATAATATTATTTTAAAAAACATGTTAAAGGGTGAAAACAAAAAAAATGCATAGAAACAGCAATCATTAACGCGATTCTTTAAGAGAAGTAAAAATATACATTTTCAAAAGATGTACTTTGTATTTTTGACATATGTTACATTTTCATTCACTTTAACATGTTTACGGAACCCTTCCACGCGTATTTCAACACGCATTTAACGTAATTCTTCATTGTTAAAATGAGTGGACAGTATATGTAAAGGAATTAGGTGAAATTAGGCAGTTTAAAACACATAATTAATGCGGTGGAGCTGTAAATTGCGGGATCGATTCCGGTTAGACAGTAATCCTCGGATAGCGATTACAATAAATTAATTATACACGTTTCACGGATTAATACCTTATGTACGTATTTATTCTAATACGAGTTTTAATCTACTGGGTATTCACATTTTATTTAATTGTAAGGTATTTACATACGCTTAATGAAAGTCTAGGGTACAATGTAAAATCAGTACATCGGCTTTGAGCGCCCTCTTAGCTAAGGTTGACCGGGAGAAAAAAGCCACGCGTGCAGGCTATCAAATCTCAAGTTCTTGTTTCGATTGGAATGTTGTGGCTTCCAGCTGCACTTACGGGGAGGAAGACTTAAGGAAGGTGACCATATCAGTCTTCAGGGATAGCAACGTAACTACATTTATATTCAAAGTGGGAGTGTTATAATTCGACCGGGGAGGTACCACCGTCGCCCTCATAATCCACCGTAAAGCGTTATTTTTGTTTCGGTTGGAGGGATGCGTTATTACTCCTGAGGACTAAGATGGTCGCCTCGCTTGTTAACTGACTTCTGTATCTAAACAACCGACATACAACTTGTTTATTTTACAGTGGTTTATGTGTAATGGTATCTCCCCGATCGAACTACAATTCTACTACCTGTCGACCGCTGCCTGCAAACTCATTTGCTGTTCATGTAAATTATAAAAAGCATTTAGTTAGTAAGCGAGCGAAAATCATGCAAAATACATAGATAGCTGAGTATCTAAAATAATATAATCTGTATTCTGAATTCACCTTTAGTATCCACTGATTTGTACGGCGTTAACCGAACATCTTAACTAAAAGGGTATTAGCTTTAATCCTAGCCGCTCTGCGTCTGATCTCAGATTACGTAAAATTAATTATACATACTTAACGACTGAATATTCAAATGGGTACCTCGAAATTAAACCAAGGCTTAACGATTTGAGATGTTTCTATTTTTCTTTAGAATTTGTAGTTGATAGAGATTTAATTACATGTCTGGTTCGTAAAATACTTATTTGGAACGCTTCATGTTCGAATGTCTTACATATTCCAATCCAAAACACAATAGATTTTACCGGCTATTCAAAAACACAATAGATTTTACCGTCTATTCAAAAACCTGATGAGTTAATTAGTGTATAATTATTTTTTATATGTAAAGCGTAGCAAACGAACATGCAAACCACCTGATGTTAAGTAGTCGCAGCCCATAGACTGGGTGTCTATGGGCTGTACAACCACAAACACGACTGTAATCCTATCTGAGCTCGAATGTAGGTGCGTTGCTACTCCTGAGGACTAAGATGGTTGCCTCCAATAATGTGTATCCGGCAACCACACCACCCCAACCGAAACACAATACATGAAGAACATGTTGCTTTACGGCGGGTCATGAGGGTGGCGGTGGTGCCACCCCGGGCGAACTCTGACGACTCAACCACCTTTTAAACTCATATCTAATACCTTACCTATATTTTACAACAAAAAATATTATATTAATTAAGTGTATGAAAATAACTTTTCAATCTTTCAATTTCAATCACAATTTTTGTTTTCACATTTCACTAAAAGAAAGAAAAAAGACATTGAAAAATACCATAATATGAACATCTTAACCTTACACTTGTTTTTTTCATTTAAATCTGTCAAAGAAGTTATGTCAATTTATTTCAATCATCACCGGAGGTCGCGGACACAGCTGGTAATGAAATAATGTATTAAAATTTGAATTAGACTGTAGGCTCGTTTGCATCTTCTTTATATATAAAAGGGCTATAAATGTATAAAGTCTAATACTGGTATCATACATTGTTCAAAACAGCTGCGTCGGTGGTCACGCGAGGCTGACGTGATGCTCGCCCTGCGCACGCATTACATGTACCGTCAGCAAAACAGCCGCGGACACAGGACATGTAGACAAACAAGTTTTATTATATAATACTGGCCTGTGTTAACGGTTTTGCTCAGATAAAAGTCGATATAATTATATAAACTTTCAACCCGTTTTTTAGTAGAATTTCTAAAATTCTTTTATTAGTGCGATTTCGCCTGTACAGCGATCTCTGGGTCTGTCTGTAGCCTTAACCTTTTATATGTGTGCAATATATCTCAAAATGCCATGTTTTAGAAATAATTGCAAAAGAAGACAATTGATTTGCCTTTATGTGCAATTTGTGAGAGATTTATTTTCTACATATATTTTTTACGTGCGTGAGCGTGCAGGTCAACTAATTTTAAGAAGTTACCTCATGGTAATTCATCTAAGTACAACCTCACTCAGGCTTAAATCCATCGTCTGGTCTTATGAATGTAACCGGTAGCTTCAGCTACAAGAACTACGTCCATGGCAATCACGGCGGATTTTAGAGCGGCAGTGGTAAATCCGCGATGGAACTATGTATGTCTCATTCACAAAAGTTTCTTCTGTTTTTGCCGACGCTCCCTAAGTTAGAGTGTACTCAAGGCGCATTGACAGTATGTAATTGAAATTATTATTTACTGTGATTAAATAATTGCGGCCATTGCAACAGATTTACGTTAACTGACTGACAAGATACCGCCGCACCTCGCTTTATTGGGTATTCATTATTTATTTTGCTGTGTAACTGAATTATTCAATATTTCATCCTGCAATAATCCTCACTATTATGTACGAGTGAAATGTTATCGTCTTGTAATTTTTTTCTTTGTGTTTCTTGTGTTTTTTTTGTTTCTTTATGTTTCTTTAAAACGAAAACGAATGACATAATCTACTTCAAATTTTGTATTACTTTTAACTTAAAAACTATTTGTTAATGATTTTTTTATACAGATTGTCTGAAGCTCTAGTCACGTTTAGTAGAACCGGTTGAGTTGTATTTCGAATGATAAGGTACCACCACTTTACTCATGTCTATCATGAAGCTTTTCTATAAATAACGGGATGTATAAAACGCGGATATTTAATTTTTACTATATGACGGGTACTCAAGATTAACGCTTTTTAATTGCCGATATTTTGAACCAGTTGCATGACTCGTGGTCACGACGTTTTTCGCCGTGGTCGTGACCACGACCCACGCAACTAGGTCGAAATATCGGCAATTAAAAAACGTTAATCGTGAGTACCCGTTATATAATAAAAGTGTATTAATCCCGCGATGATATAAGTTTGAAATCATATTTTAGTGTGCACATAAATAGGATTCTCTGAACATTATATATATAAAGTTTCTATGTTTTATTGAAAATAATCAAAACGGCGAGTGTTTCCTCCACCCTTGGACCTGGAGTCACACAAGCATGTAATTCGGTGCGTCTCAGCAAAATTTCGGGCGACTAAATATGAATCGTTGCTCAAATAAGGGTTCCGTATTAGGGGTGGGTATGCAAACATCTCAATTACCACAGTTATTAATTCAGGGGTGGTTGTTAATCAAGCCGTTGTCTGCAAACATAAGATGCTGTGACGCGGAAGGCGATCACGTTTCTTTACTGTAAGGATTTAGATGGTTGATAGCGAATATTTAGGATTTATACGTAAATTACAAGTACAAGACATGCAAATGCATTTTACATATTTTAAAATTAGGTATCCTGCATGGTCGTTTAATTTCCCTCTCACATGAAAAAACCTACAAAAAATGATGGAAATAGAAGGAAAGTCTCACATAATACCTATATTATACTTGTACTAGATATACTTAACTACGCCCCGTAAGAAGTCGTCGCATCGCGCCATACATACATCTTGCATATAACATTTTTTTGACATATAAAAACTTTTCAAGCCTTTATGTAGAAAAAAAACTTCATTAACGGACATTACTGTAGTTCTAAATTTGAAAACAGATAATAAAGAAAGAATATGAACGGAAGCCTTTACGTAAAATAAAAAAAGTTAACTTCATTAATAAACCTTAATTTAGTTCTAAATTTGAACAGATAATAAAGAAACAATATGAAGTCTGTCTAAGACGCGGGCATATCGTAGGCGCCTTTATCAAACGTTTCAGGTGTCGTTTCCCAGGGGTTTTCTGTGCTTACGATCCCTTCGAAGATTACCGTTATCTGTTTGGCATTTCGTGATTTGCCAGTAACCAAAACGTAACAGTTTAACTAACAGACTTAAATACTGTATCTACGAATGTATAACATTAGGCTGAAAACAAGTTAATCTAAATTTACTGTAGTTACCCAAAAACTATATTATTTTTTCCATCTAATTGCATTGTAATTATGTGTAACAAATGCAGTTATATATCAATACATATGTATAATAAAATTGTAACTGATCGCTCTGTACATGGCAAATATATTTAAAAATCATAATGGAAGAGAAACCAAAACAAAGATTTTCATTTTGTCTGTATGTCTGTATGTTTGTGCACGCTAATCTCAGAAACGGCTTATCCGATATTAATGCAGTTTTAATATTATGTTGTGTTGGGCTTCACTTATCATTTAGTGTTTGTTCATTTAAATCGGTTGTCAAATAAAAAAGTTATGTACAATTTATTTCAATCATCACCTACGAAGTCGTGGTCACGGCTAGTAACAAGATAGACAACAAGAGTAACAGATTCCCTCACAGACAATAATTTACAAAATGTTTCAGACAGGTGTATCATGAAGCATTGTGAACGTCATAATACATTTATAGTGTAAGCTTTAGTGCGTATAATATATTTTTTGTGAAATTTCGGATCTTGGCACTTAATAAAGTATACTGTGCCTTAATTATTTGAAGAAATGGTAACTTTTATGTTGCAAACATGGACGGCATTATGATTTTACAAATACATCCTCCACATGTAAAAATTCTATCAAATTTCATAAGTTCCTTTAATGTTTTTTATACTTATATCGTAGTGGAATTTATACATTTCCCTATGTAATGGGTATTCACGATGAACGATATATCGTTTCTTTGCTTCAATAACGTGTTATCTCATAAAACAAAATTTTACAGTAGAGCATTTTTTTGCTTACAAAAAATTATTTTACTTAATTGTGTATTTTTTTAACGTTTATTGTAGATTACGTACAAAAATTTAACACCTTAGCTATCTCAAATCAAACACGGAGATTTCAATTATCAAATAAAATAAAAAACTTGAGGTTTCAAACTTGTCACGTTATAGAAGCAAAGGAGCGATATTATCTGTGATAAACAGAATTATCTGTAAAAAAAATATAAAATCTAAGTTAATATTTAAAAAAACGGTTTTTACTAAATGTATATGTACGTGTACATGGTATGTATACCAAAGTAATATTTGTTAAACATTTTGTTTGTCTATCCGTCTGTTTGTGTTGGCTAAACTTTGGAACGGCTGAACCGGTTTTGACGGGACTTTCACTGGCAGATAGCTGATGTAATAATCAGTAGCTTAGGCTACTTTTTTATTACATAAAATAAACGCGGAAGACGCCGTGGGCAGCTAATCTGTGACCGCCAAAAAAATACCATATTTTGTATTATATACTAAATTATGTACTTGTAAGTATATGAGCTTATTTACATAAATCTAGTTACGATACATAGCAATTAGTGCGCGGCAGGCGTTGTCATTAGAGCACTCCGCTAACAGGTAACCCGATAATTCAATTTGCAGTGCTTGTATAATGAACGAGGTACAGGGGATGTGGTTGTATGTAATTATTGTTCGTATGTACTGGACTATATCATACCTATATGTGATGAACTTTAGACTCCAAGGTAATGATCGCAAAATTATTACTATTATTATTTTTTTACGCGCATGCAAGCCTTGTGTTTATTAAGCATTACTTGTGTTTCGGTTGGAGAGGTGCGGTTGCCGGTTCCACTTTGAAGCGAGGCGACCATCTTAGTCCTCAGGAGAAGCAACTCATCTACGTTCGAGCTCAAATAGAATTTCGGTCGTGTTTGTGGTTGTACGTGGATTTCTATGGGCTGTGACTACTTAACATCAGGTGGTTGTCATGCTCGTTTGTTACTCTTTTCATAAAAAAAAACTTATCATTTTTTTTTATAAAAAAATATTCATAGTCGATTATTTTTAAGCGTAATCTTAATTTTAGTTACAAATAAAATAAAGCTATACCGTAACGTATCGTCAGATCAAAAGTCGGTTGTTAAGGAGCGCTAATTTGTTTTGCAAATTGGGGGTGACGTCGCCATAACAAGAAGGGTTGCTTACCCCTCTCAAACTCCTATAGAAATAGTTGTATATACGGGAGTACAATATAAAGCACTGGAATTTAATTTGCTTGATGTTAATTTGATAAGCTGAGAATATATTTAAGGTTTGTTTCGGTAAACAAGACAAGACCGGTGTATTACCACGCTACATTCATGGTACTACCATGTCATAACAGTCTTATTTTAAATTTATTTCCAAATTATTT
>DWON01007487.1:0-12877 GCA_018251015.1 Phocides pigmalion okeechobee
ATCTGAACATGACTTAGATATGTTGCTACTCCTGAGGACTAAGATGGTTGTTTCGCTTCAGTGTATCCGGTAACCGCACCTCTCCAATCGAAACACAACTAATGCTTTACGGTAGATTATGAAGATGGCGGTGTGACATCTCCGGTTGTACAGTTCTCCCACCTTTAAATATTTGCTTGCAGTATATATCCAAACATCACAAAGTAGCAGACAATTGAACCATCTATGGATAGGAATCTTATTTTTATAAGGCAAATTTTGAATGCTTGTCTCAATATCAATCTCAATTGAAATATCTTTTAAAAATGATGAACAAAAAAAATACTAAAATGGATTTATTTATTGTAATAATTAGTACAGTTATACACCAATTACACTAATTACTTAAGTACATAAGCACGGCATAATAATATAGAATGACAAAAATATCAATAGAACAATCAACAATTGAGTAAAACTAGAAAACTTTTATATATGCAAGTGTTATCATGTCTTTTTTTATAGAGTGGAATGAAAAGTAGTGTGTGTGACTCGGAGCATAATTTCTTTTTCCTTCTGAAACAATGTTTTGCTCCTTGTGATATGATCTAATAATAACACCTCATACTTTTTTAAAACAATCAATGTTCGCTAGGCACTTCTGTGAACAAGGACTTAAATGGCACCAGAGAACGAGTAAGAAATGCTTTGCTGCATGAGGAGGAGCCCGTGCCACACAAAAGACGAAGGAAAGGGGAAAATGCAGGTATGTTATTGAACCTAATTTTTTTAGTCATGTACCAAGAACTACATCAAATGTTATTACATTAGATATTTGAGAATTAAAGAAGAGAACTGCCCCAGGGCCGATGCTGAGGATGGCAGTTATGTATGTATAGTTATATAGTTTTACCATTTATAAAATATGTATAATTGATATGATACTAACTATAAATAACCCAAATATGTGGCTTATTTTGTAGACAGAGAATCAAGTCCGCCATCGCGGTACGAACCAGAGAAAAAGAAGGAAGACAAACCGGAAAAGCCAAAATTTCGAAAACCGGCGCCCCCGCCGATGGACTTCAACCAGCTGCTAAAACTTGCCGAGCAGAAGAAGAGTGAGCCAATAGACGTCGCTCCCAAGAAAGCAGCCGCCGAGCCGGAGCCGGACAGGTTGATGACCAAGAAACAAAAACGCGAATACGAGGAGGAGATGGCTCGGCGGCAACGACGCCAAGAACGCGTCGAGGGCGAGAAAGGAGCTCTGGCCAGGAAAGGTATAATTAATGTTGATCATATACTTTTTATACACTGGAAGTAGCACGCGTGCCCTCCAGGTATTGTTAGGTGCTCTCTGCACATCTATGTTACATACATGGCATACTTATTCCTTGAGAAGTAAGGTGGAGCACCTTGAGAAAATAAATTTATATCACCTTACACTGAAAAGTGTGTGCACTCGTGCTGTAAGACAGAAATAGGTGTGGTGGTGGTACCGGCTCGGGGAATCTGACTTTTGTGTATATTTGTATGCACTATTCTTGTGTCTTATTATTGAATGTATTTGTTAGGAATTGAGTAATAAGTGATTATAAATATTCGTTGTATTACGTTATAAAATATAAATAGTAATTGATTTATTCGGCATTTTATACTCATTCCAGTTCAAGTCGATTCGAGAGGCGACAAGCAACAAGCTGTGGAGAAAGAAAAAAAAAATGACGCTAGTTTTAGTCGCATCCCAAAAATTGGCGACAAAATTACAAACAATAATCGAAACGAAGTTCCAAAATCGTGTGGAAGGGAAAAGGAAAAAGAAAAATATATGAGTGAAAAAGAAAAAATGGATAGAATGCAGAGAGAAAAAGATAACGCTAGAAGTGAGCGCGAAAGGATAGAACGGGAAAAAGAAAGGCTTGACAGGGAACGTTTGGAGAAACTGAAGGCTGAAAGGGACCGCATTGACAGGGAAATGGACAGACTGAACAAAGACAGGGATAAACTGGATAAGTCAAAAGTAAAACTAGAAAATAGATGGTCTGATAAAAGTGTTAAAGCTGTAGATAAACTTGTAGAGAGATCTAAGTTGGGCTCCAGGGAACAAGTCGTTAATCGAGACGCGAAAAAGAATATAGATTTAAAAACACAGAATACATACAGGATAGATAAAAATTCGAATGAAAAAAGAGTAGGTCCCGGTAAGATTATCGATAGTAGGGTTCCTAATGGCTACACTTCACAAAGTAAACCGGTGCCAAAACTGAGTAAGGAACAAGCTTGGGAACAGAAGAATGGCGTGAAAGACAAAATGGCGCCGGCAAAGCCGAAGATGTCAAGTGAAGGATCGCAAAAAGTTGATAGATATGCCAAACTAGATAACGGTAAAAGATTACCACAAAACGGAAAAAGTATGCCCGTTAAGAGGCCCGATGACAGGCGGCCATCGCCCGGGAGCGGCAGGGCGCAGCCAGGTCCCAGTAAACCTAAAGTTTCTAACAGTTTTGATTTTGACAAACATGTAAACTCTTTATCTAAGAATACGACAAAGCAATTTCCACCTGGCCATGTCAAAAGGAAATCAAATCTTGATGACCTAAAGAAGAAAAAACGTAAGTCATAATTGTAAATTGTGTTAACTCCTGTAGGAATGCGTTTGCTGTGGCAGTGGCCTGCCGCCACCGACGAGGGCGCAGCTCGACGCAGGGGAGAGCCCCACGTCGAAGATAGCCTCACTCGTAAACGTACCTCTTTATTGAAATACAGGAATCGGTCTACGGTCATATTGCCCTACTACTACCATAATTCTAAGGTTTGTTACATCGATTGCACCCACGTATGCCCCGTGTGGCAATATTGAACATTATTGAGAACGTTGACTATGTGGTGTAAGCGTCGTTTATTATGAGCAAGAAGCCGTTGTGTCCCGCCGCGCCGCTGCGTGCTCGGTCCGTGCTCGTTGCATGGAATTTTGCAAGGTGGTAGAACTATAGTTCGATCGGGGAGATACCATCGCCGCCGTCATAATCCGGCGTAAATCATTACTTGTGTTTTGATTAGAGAGGTGCGGTTGCCGGCTACACTTTGAAATGAGGCGACCATCTTAGTCCTTAGGAGTAGCAATGTATCTACGCTCAGATAGGATTTCAGTCGTGTTTGTGGTTGTGCGTGGATGTCTATGGGCTGCGACTACTTTAAATCAAACGGTTTGCATGCTCGTTTGCTACTCTTCTCAAATAAAAAAGAATAGATACATTTTTTTTTTCGTTGCAGTTCGTAAGGTGCAGTCGGATTCCGAGTACGATTCTGAAATGGATGACTTCATCGACGATGGAGACGAGAACTTGGATTACTCGCAGCACATCCGGGAGATATTCGGCTACGACAAGTCCAAGTACGGCCGTGGCATATCGCTCACAGGCATATTACAGTGTTATTACTGCTCTCGCGACTATAAACTTTCCCCTTAACACTTCCCTGCGGCGCGCGGCGCTCGCGGCGGCTGCGCCCCCGTGTCGTACGTGCCGGCCTGGTCACGGGCGAACAGCAGTGCTGTGTTTACGTCGACGCTACAAGATTGGGGATATTACGTCTGTGAATTCATAGATGATACAGATGCTATAAATACAATATTTCAGTGAATTGTCAGCGCATCTTCAGTCTGGAGAAATATGTTCCAGCTTAGGGCCGCCTCCCGCAACGCCGGCCCGATATAATATGTGAGCGCCGCTGTCAAAGTGTTAAATAATTGAGTGTACCACGACTTCGAGTCTTGATGGTGGCGGAAGGTCGACGGCGACACGCCCTCTCTAAATATTATCCCTTTTTTTAATCGTTTCGTGAAATTCAGCCGTAAATATTCATAATTTATACCTGAATCGTAAGCTACTGTTGTAGTACTGACGGGGCCTTCCCCTCGGTGCTCGCGCTCGTCTTCTACGTGTCCGTGCCATCCCCGACCGCGGTAGCCAATAACGCTACGCGTAACTTCGGTCGGTATATTCGATTGATCGAAAAATAGCCATAAAAGTAAATTTTGAACGAACGCAGATATCGAGACGTGGACGACGACGACGACCCGGCCATGGAGTCCAGCTTCGCGCGCCAGCAGCGCGAGGAGTACATCAGCAAGAAGATCGGTACGTCCCCCCCCCCCCCCCCCTGCCGCACGGCGGCGCGCGGCGGCCGCACGGCGAGCGCTCATGCGTTGTTCTGTTTGCAGGCATCATGGAGGACCTGGAGGACATGCGGATGGAGGCGCTGGAGAAGAAGAAGTCGAAGCGGCGGCGCCTCAGCGACGACTGACCGGATTTCTGTAAAACGTGCAATAAGAGGTCACGAGCTCGATATCGTCGGCCGCGCTACTACATCACGCATAATTATATTGTACACGCAAAGTTACCTTTACAGACGAATATCATTTAAATCATAACCGTTACAATGTACGATACTTATTCTCTTGTTTATTTAATCAGTGTACGATTAAATTTAATTATTATATTTAATTATAATATATAATCCCTTTGTAACTTTGATTGTTGCGAAAATTATTTAACACTTTCCCTACGGCGTACGACCTGCCGTGTGGCGGCTGGCACGGCCTGCACACGCTTTATGGGTTACGGGCGAACACAACGCTACGACGCCACGGGCGGGCATTACATCTGTGTACTCGCGGATGATACACGAATGCTAAAAATACAATATTTGTGTGAATTGTAGTCGCATCTTCAGTGTAAAGAATACAGCCTCAGTTGAGGCCGCCTCTCGCAACGCCCACTCGATGTAATGATTTGAGCGCCGCGGTCAAAGTGTTAATTCACGTTCATAAATATGTTCCTTAAAAATAAGTTCCCAAATGTTCATCTCTATTTAGATGAAAAGCTTTGCAATTAAGTTTTTTGTCATTATACGATATTATGTTAGCAACACAAAGAAAAGTAGTTTTAGACTCTTTTCAATTGAATACAACGCCACGTGGCCACATGTCTAGTTCGCGCCCGTGTCGCGGACGACCCACGGACGGCCGACGGACGTTAATTAGTGTTTTATCCTATCAATGACAGCGGGCGCTGTTTTCTTAAATGTATACTTTAATTGCGAAGATAATATATTTTATCTCGTAGGTTTACGCACGTAATCTATGAAATAATTTAATTTAACATCTTCTAATTATAAGTAGAAACGTATCATTTACCCGTACCTACGGAATTTAATGTAATCAATCAATATAAATTCAATGAATACATGATGTATACTTGTAGAGGTTAACATTTGTTGTTAATCCAAGCAAAACAATTTTTGAAGTTAACACTTTCCCTGCGACTACAACTGTGTAGTTCTGTAGTACAGCTCTTACACATATCTCGTGTAGCAAAAAAATTTTACAGGCTTACGAGCGCACAACACGTCTGTGTAATCGTGAACGCAACGCGCTTGCGGCGCTACAAGACAGTTGTGTAGTTCGTTGGCGCTTCTCTTGTCTGGAGAAAATAGGGATTGTGTTGTCCTAGATGTATCGCCGATATGGCGATTACACAAGGTATGTTTCAATATAGTTTCGAGTATATTGCGAATAAATGGTACGGTTAAAATATTAATTACAACTAGAAAAAATATATTTGCCAAATAATAACGTACGGATAATAGATACATAAAAACAATGTATGAAATTTTACGAGAAAATGTGCCCAAAACAGTATAAAAGAAACTAATATTACAGAAAAAGATTATTTATTAATCTAAAGAATAATATCGTTAATTGTGTTGTAGCGAACCGCAAGGCTGGCTAGTCTCCGGTTAGAGCGCCGCAGGGAAAGTGTTAAACTTCACGAACGCTTGACTTGCGGCGTAAGCTGGTGATCGGGCCTCATCGGGCGAGGCCAACGGAAGTTGAGAGGCAGATATAACTTAGTGAAGATAGAAAAAGAGAGCATTGCGCGTGCACATTTTCTTTCTCTCTTCCTCTCGCAACCACTGCATGAAGTATACATACATGCATGTGTATGTGTGTGTATGTCAGACGTGTGGTCTAAAGCGCACTCGTCTTATTTTTTTATTATAAAGAGGAATACGAGCATATTTTTACACGTCACAAATGGGTTATTAAATTTTTAGCTCGTATGAACCTTGATTTCGTTACTTTTCCAAAATTCATTCTTAAATGTGTAATGAATGAATGTGCACAGAAACTAATTACACAATATTTTGATTATTCCATTTTAATAAAATAATGTTTATATTACATTCCTACTGTGGTAGAATGTGCTTCTAGCAGTGTACCAGCTTACCGGCGGCGTTGTTGCCTGGACGATTTTATAGTTATACATATATAGATATTAAAAACTATTAATTTCATTTATGTTAATAAATCCTAAATTGTTAAAATGTGCCTATAACTTTGATAAAATAAAAAGACAAAAAAGTTTAATATAACGTGTTTGCAAGATTTTATTTTGTTATTTTTGCCCCTACAGAAAATACTTCACCAATACCATATTAAATTTTCCAATTAACCAATATCACTTCGGAATAAGTACTATAATTGAAATAATGCCAGCGGTAAAAGGTCTCTGCTCTCGTAGGAAGGCAGCTAGTCTCGACGGGTGTCGCTGCCCCTCCCACGTTACCCTGATATGAAAGGTTTGCGAATCTTTGTTGCCTTATTTAAAATAACGTTCAGAAGAGTTGTTTCATTTCGGGCATTTAGATTCCGCATGGCCTAAATCACAACAATTGTATTATATAATTAAAGATGTAAGAGGTCATTTTTGAAAATTGCTGTTTTTGCTGATGTTTGGTTGGTCGTCGTTTCCCTTATTAAGAGGTACGAATTTTTCATTACATCATACGCTCTGATGGAAATATTTGGGAAATACCTCAAAACCTCAGGTTCCTGAAATTTTTCACTTTTTACAATTTTCCTTATTTTATTGTCATAAATATAAGCCTTAAGCACTCCAAACTTGCTAGCTCCTTATACCATACCTGTTAATGAGCACCCTTTTTTCATAGCAATACTCTTTAAAGAATTCATTTTACCTTGATTTTCTAGCTAACATTTCTGAAAAAAGCTCGCCAGTATACTTAACTTACTACTACTTAACTTTAATTAGCTCTTGGTATCAAAGCTTTGCTAGCCCCATTAGTTTAAGCAAAGCGTAATAAATGTTTAACGTTCAGACCAGCTATATACTTCAGCGGAATTATTGCCTTTCCCAGCCGATATTTCATAGTTTGTGATTTTTCTTGCAGATTAAAATTTAGCATCACATTGCAAGATCCATGTAGTCCAGAAGTCCCATGATTATTTCAGTTATAAATTGCGCATGCTGATGTCTCTAAAACTACCAAGGTTGTACTTTATGCATCCATAATCATCGGATCAGTGTTGCGGGAGGCGCCACTAAACTGGAGGTTATTTGGCTAGACTGAATATACGCCGACAATTTACTGACATATTGTATTTTTAGCACATGTGTATCATCTACGAATACACAGACGTAATTTCCACCCCCATTCCTGTGACGCCAATGTTAAAAAAACATTTTGTTCTCCCGTAATCCATACAAAGGGGCATGCCCATTTTCGGCTCGGAAACGCACACAAATAAACTATGTGGAAAAAAAAGCATTTAAAAAAATATTAATAAAAAGTAGTAAAAAGAACTATCCATATATCCGTATTCTCCTATATTGTTGTTTATGGCCATAAGTAAAAAAGAAATAATCAGTATCCATAATCGGTTTTTCGGTATCGATTATTTTTATAGTTCATAAATCACAACATATCGTAAAAAAACATAATACATTCACATTCCCCTCCGAAGGACTGCAACCTTTCTTGGTGGGGGGCTTGAGTGTCGCTGTTATCCCTAAGGCTACACTTGGTAGGGTCTTCCATGCCGAGCAGGCTCGGGATGAGGGACCTGACGATGAAAAGATGACAAGGTGAGTCTCCTTCTGCTCTAATATGCTACCGGGAGCACATTGAAGTGAGACGCCGACGCTGATCGCCTGTGGCTTGTGAAGGCAGGGCGGTCACTGGCGGAGTCGCAGAAGTTTACGCGAGCGTTCCTGTGCCTCCACCATTTTGTGACGTTTTAGTCGTTTGGAATTCAACATAACTCCATCGGCCCCGTGGCGAAGGGTTTTATTGGTGTAAAGAAAAAAAGTCGTCTGTAAAGTCTGTTTAGGGACGACAATTTACGTGATAACGACATAAGTAAACATTGATGAAAACATTTATATTTCTCTGAATTTAATTGAATTATTTATTCTCTGAATTATCATTTTTTATGGTACAAAGAAAGAATTCATTGAAAATTTTCACTTTAGTTTATAAACAGTTGATTAAAAGTTCACGCGTTCATCTGATGCATCGGCCGTAGAAGTAGAAGAGAGATAAATGCGTCGCAAATCAAACACTTAGACTGATCGAGCATCTCTATCGCTTGTTCCGCGCTTTCGCCTGCACGTTCGGCTCAGGCGGAACGTGAGTCCAGTGGTCTCGACCCTATGGATTTTTCTGTATTTCTAGCGATATTGACCCTTTCCTACCGAAATACCGAAATGCAATGATTTTTCCACGATTTCAGAGCATACATGGAAATTATCCCGATTTTTCTACCGAATTTACTCTATTAAGTTGGTAACCCTATTTATTTAAGTTAAATTTACGGGGAATCCCTCAATAGTAAGTACGGATGAGTAGTTACTCTTGTTAATTAATTTACTTTGTATAAAAATATTATTATTTCACAATTTTGAGTTGATAATGCGTTTTTGAAGTCAGTTAATTTTTTTTTAATTACTTTTTTTAGTTTTCCAAGTCCATAACATAAAAACTACTGAATCGATTTTGATGAAATCTTCACTGTTCTCTAATTTAAAGTAAATGAAAGCAAATAAAATCAAATCAAAATCAAAATATGTTTATTCAAAGTAGATTCTTTACGAAACTCTTTTTGAACGTCAGTAAACTACCACCGACTTGTAAGGTGTTTCGTTTTGGAGAAGAGTCGGCGAAAGAAACTCCAAAACACACATCTTTTTCATAAAAAAGAATGATAGAAATCCGATAAGTAGTTTCAGAAATATACGCGGTCAAACATACATACATACATCTATAAAATATTGTATACTTGCTTGTTAATCCTAACAGATTGTCATAGTTATGTAAATTTTTCACATTTTTAATATTTTTAAGTGATTTGTTATCCATTGGTTTCATTCCAACTTTTTTACCGTATAATACGTGTTTAGTTTATTTTTTCAGTTTTTACCATGGTTTTAAAGTTTTTTTTTAGTTTTTGTTTAAATTATGAATTTTGTCTACTCCAAGTTCTTATTTTATGAAGGCAATGTATGTATGTATGAAATCCATACTATGGATTGTCTTTATATAATTTGTCTTGACTTATTTTGTTTTAGTTGTGGTTGCCTATAATTGAAAAGGCACCTGATGCTTTATTTTCCCTTGTTGTATAAATAAATACATATTTTGCAATTCAATGCTCCTTTTTTTAGAGTCGGTTAACAATGTTCGTTTTTAATGATTTGTTTAGATTGTACGTTTGTTTTAATACGTTTTTTTTTCATATTATTGGGTTCTCATCGGTCCTTGATACTTATGCAAATTTCAAATTAATCAAATTTCTAGAAACCGATATAAATTAAACTCAAAGATTCCATTACATAAAACCAAAGAATATAAATAAAACCGTGTTAACTAATATCAAATCTTACTTTTTTTTTCACAAAATGTACTGTGTCCTATCTAGAATTCTATAATTAACCATCTGTGTATCATGTATGAATACACAAATGTAATGTCCGCCTCCAGTTTTGAAGCGCCGACGTAAACATAATAGGTGTATATATAGGAACATAAGGAAAGATCATATAGAAATATAGGGGGCGCTACGGGCCTCAGGAGCGATAGTGCAGGGATTCAACCAAATATAAAGTTAGCGACTTATTCAATTAAATTATATCTAGTGTTACTATCATAATAGCAATTATTTTGCTAAATGAAAATCTATTAAGACAGAGTCCGTATACCGTGACGCATACGAATATAATGCGTGACGACTTGACGAGCTTTAGCTACCGTCCCTTTTTATTAACCGAAATAGGCAGGCGGGGCGATCAGGTGATGTCGTCCGATGTTTACAATTTTCAATTCTACCTTCGACATATATGAATCACAAGCGCGTTACGCCAAATAATTATACATAACAGTTTTGCTGTTGTATGCCGCAAGAAAAGTGTTAAAATTGATTAAAATAAGATGTCTATGGATTGAAAGTTGACCTTGAAAATTACAACACGTCTTGTGTAGGTATTAATTTACATAATAGTGAAAGACTATCGGTACTATTCTAAACGTTAAAAATATCGATAATCGTGGCAACTTGTATCATAAAACGTGGACAATACTGTTGATGAAGCACAATACTACCGGTATCTTACTGATTTTTGAACAATAGATAGTATTAGTGTTTAAATATTAGTATTGCTAACACTGTTTATATTGTATAGTATCGATATTTAGTAGTATTATACTATGGAAATATAGATGTGCCAAAAGTATTGATCGTATCGATAGCATGGTTAGAGCTATCTATAGATTATGAATAGTTTACACAATTTAAATCCTATTATTAAAATTTATCGATAGTGTAAGCCAGTGATAGATGCCAATAATTTGTGTAGTGAGGTTAGGTTAAGTATTATCAAATCAAACTTCAAAGTTTTATTAATCAAGCCAATGAAAAAAAATTGTAAAGATTCTTTTACGTGAAAATTAATAAACCCCAGAAGTAACTCCAAATAATTTTGAAAGTGTTCTATGGTTATTATTTGGCTGGCGATTAATCAATCAGGTACACAAATTGCATGCTTAGCGCCAATAATTCGACTGATTATTCGTTAAACATTAAATTGTTTATATCATTTACTGTAATTAGTCATATCATAAACGATTTCGTCTTTTATCATTTGTCTGAAACTTACATAAGTAACATATGTTTTGCTGACGAACACTGTATTAATATTTAAATGTTATTTTTGAAATTGTTGTTTAAGCAACTTCCAGAAATGAAGATATCAGATCTGTCGGATATACCGGAGTTAAACAAACCATACGTTCATATTCGGAACAAGGAGGAGTTCTTGGCAAAGATAAATAGGATAATAAAAGATGGCCATCGCAATCTGCAGATTGTATCGGACTTCGACCACACACTCACAAAGCACAATATGGAAAATGGCAAAAGCGTTTTAACCAGCTTCGGTATTTTTTTTTATTATTTGCCTAAAACGAATCATTAGTACGTTTTTAGAATTTATTTATTTAGAAAATCACACAATAGTATGCTGATAATTATTTGCCAATATGAAAATCTTTAAATGTTTCGAAATTTTAGCATAACATGAGATGTTGAATATTGGATCAAGAATGTTATTGTTTTATCTTTATTTATAAGATTGCTAATGGAATCATTACCTGACTTGTGTGGATACTGCTGAAATATAAAACTTTTAAAATACATATATTCAGTATATCAAATAAAATACTTATACTCTACTATATTTGTATTACTTAAGAGTATTGCTATAAAATTTTACCACATAGGTCTGCAAAATATGATTACCAACAAATTATTTCTTTGTTTTTGTTGTATATTTCTTGAATTTAATCAGAAGTTGTAAAAATATTTTATTTCTCTTACTTCTCTTTTTAACTGCAAAAATATTGTGATACCACACAACTAATTATGCTTAAACAAGTGCAGAATACAGATTATAATGAAGTAGTATTAATATAATCACACTCATTCGACTTGGAGGTACCACCACCTTTATAACCTGCTATAAAGCAACTCTTATGTTTTGGTTGGAGAGGTGTGGGTGCTGGATGGGTGTAGCAATGCATGTACATATAGCTAGATAGAGCTAGATAGAATTTCAGTATTGTTTGACATACAATTTGATCATTAACATTAGGTGGCCTGCCTGCTCTTTTGCTAGTCTCTTCACATAATTAGAAAATGGTAAACTTGCGTTCAGTAAATTAGAACCTGATATTATTTACTACATTAACTAATTTCTATACACTATTTAAGTATTTCATATGTATGTTAAATGTATTTCATATGCAACAATACCATAAATTGTCTTAGGTATGTTCAGAGAGTGCCCGTCAGTACCACAATTTTACAAAGATGAAGATAACAGATTATCCGCAATTTACAAACCAATAGAGGCCGATCCAGACATGAGCATTGAAGAGAAAACAAAACATATGATAGACTGGTACAAGGCTGGACACAACTTGTTGAAGTGAGTATTGCAGTTCACAGATTTTGATTGGGTCTGTGTTGAAATAACTTTCAGTGCATTCCATTTTATAGATATGTTGCCATTTCTGTTTCAGGGGACAAAAATTTCCAAAAAAAGAATTGATGGAAATTGCCCACAAAATGAAAGATTGTTTTAGGTAACAAGTAAATTATTATACTTTATAAATTGCATAAATATCATAACTTTACGGGCCAACACACAAAACCGTATTGCGGCACAGCGCTGCCGGTTTTTAGCGACGCCGCCTGCCGCTTCCTAGAATTTTACTATATACAACGCACCGCACATTCCTCCATCTTCATCCAGTATCTTCTCTGTCGTCTATTTAAATCCATGTAATGTCTTTTTAATAATAACAGTAGAACAATACTCTTATTGTGATCTATGGCAGAAACACATCTATCATCTTTCACTAAATACAGAAAGATGGTCACTAGCATGGTCCATAGCACAGTAGTGGAACGCGTCGTTTCGCGGTGCCGCAACCCCTTTTTGTTTCGGCCCTACAAGCATGAACATAATCACAATTCATT
>DWON01007488.1:0-12876 GCA_018251015.1 Phocides pigmalion okeechobee
CGTAAAGCAACATGTTATTCATGTATTGTGTTTCGGTTGGGGAGGTGTGGTTGCCGGATACACATTATTGGAGGCGAAAATCTTAGCCCTCAAGAGAAGGAACGCATCTGCGTCCATCCTAAAATAGAACTTCTGTTCTGTTTGAGATTGGACGTGGTTGTCCATGGGCTGCAGTGACCACTTAACCTCAGGTGGCCTGCATGTCCGTTTCTTATTCTTTCACAAAAAAAATCTACTTTAAGTTTATCAACGTATAAAACCTGGTCTCCTTAAAGCCTTATAAACAAAATGCTTTACGGTTATAATAAGAAAAAGTTTGTCGAGCTTTAACAATGAAGAGAGCACTTTACGATAGCTTTTAAGTTTCCGATGACCCGGAAAGTAATTTGTGCTTTACGGTTAATGAAATAGAGACTCAATTTAAACTTTATTTCTGGTGAAGCAACTTTATGAAGTACGTAACTCTTTGGTCTGGTGGTATACTATCCTCTATTTATTATTTTATGTAACGGGTACTCACGATTCATAAAAGTTCATAAAAGATGTAAGACAAAATATTAATACAGGGTATTTCCCCTTACTCTTTAGGAACATAAAATATTGTTTTTTCATAAATTAGACAGACGAAAAGCAGTCCATCCATCACTGTAGTCATTTTCAACACCAGAGTCCCTACATCGTAGCTTTGAAGGAGAGCTCTCAGCACCTTTGGAAGAGCCCCATGTCATAGCGTTCAAGGAATACTTCAGGAGGAAAGTCAATGCACACCTTGGATTTACGTGGAAGTCGTTAACGCGTAGATCAATCAATCAATCAATTTATTTGCTGAACAAGATTACAAAGATGTCAAATATTATATAAATACGTTTATTCTGCCATTGATGGGGTTAAACATGACAGAATTAAATTACATGACAGAATTTAAACAGTATTGACAATTAATTGTCAATTATTAAATATGTCATGATGTAAAATAATTACGATACAACATAATAATTGTGGTCATTGTTAACAAAAATACATGACAATTACCTGTGCAATCAATCAAATTAGCGTCGATAGTAACTCGGAGCAAATACGTAAGTTGAGTTAATGAATGATGGGATTATTTGTAGGTAAGAAGAACTTACGGAAGAATAACATTTATTCATTTAGTCCGTGATGTTTCCTTAAATAAGTTGAGATATTTGATGTTATCTTTAGTATTTCCTTTATGTATCTTTATGTGTCTCACTAGTATGACTCGCCTACGCACCACCACGTGCTTTCGGGCCGGCGGTCGGATACTCCCCCCCCCCCCTTTCCCCCACATTGTGAAGTATGCGCTCGAGAGAAATTTTATGTAAATCTACAAACACTACATTAACCATTTCTTTCGAATTTTTTACTAAAATAATAAATGCATTTCCTTGGAGTCACGAGCGATAAGATTGGGTGCTCTGATCGTTTTCAATTTGTGACGACAACAACAGGCGCAGTGAGGATTAGAGGCTATCTGCTCCCACATGAGCCTTTAGGGGCACCACGCTATAGAAGTTCTGGTGCGTTCAATTTGAAATCCCGGGGCTCCCAGTAATGCGTAATCTTTGTTAAGTACTTGTAACTTTGAGTCTATATTCAGATAGCGTATTGTTTCGTTTTATAAAGACATCACATTACAATGTTAACATGGAAAATAATGAAAATATTTTTAATTCTATGAAATATGTTTTAAATGTTTCTTTGACTTAAATTACACTTAGCTTGTAGGCACCTTTTTCGGTTTTGGAGGTTATATTTCTCATTATATTTTTAGTGTGGTACCTATCTTTTATCATTCAGGCACCTTCGAGTTTTTTTAGTCGAGAGATTACGGGCCTTGAGGATACCGTCTTTGCCTAGACTTACGCCCGGTTTTGTCTAAGGGAACCAATTTATTAAATGTTTTATAATTTTAATTTGAACACTTGCCACAAATTCTCTGCATCCACCCAGGGTTGAGTAGCAGAGAATGCCTTCAGGCATTACGTTTGCTCATTTGTAATATGTCTCTTTAAAAGGTGATACACTAAATCATTAAATAAATAAATAAAGTCACTGTTGAGTTATAGACCCTCCAAAATGTTCAATTCCCAATGCATCCGGTGTCCGCCAACTGGTTTTACTGTCGTCGGCGAAGTGGTACAGTCCGCGGGCACAAGAGTCGCGTTGGCGTGCAGTTCCGCTGGGCTGGCTTTACGAAAGGAAGTTCTAGAAAGTTTGCGAGTCGATAATGACATTTCTCTTAGATAATTGCGATCAATATTCAACGCAGGAATACTCCCTGTGGATTGTTTAAATAATGATTCATAATTTTAATCAATTGTGTAAAAGAATAAGACTTGCGTTCGTCCCAAGGTCACCAAATCGCAATCATCTTTAGCAAAACATGATGAAATAAAGATTGTACTTTTGTGGAAAACCTTGTACCAAACATGAGAGTACTGTGCCTTGGAGTAAGTACTAACATTACTTCAGCATATTTTTTATTACTTCAACGTTTTTGTATAACAAATCAGCTGTGTGGTTTCCCGAAGTTATAATTAAGTGGGTCATAGCTCTGAGGCTTTTTTGTTTCCGTAAAGAGCGACCGAGGTTATCTTAACGAATTCCGTATATATATATTTTTTAGATAAAAAAACAGTTTTTTTTTAATTTTAAAAGTCTAGCTGCAGGATATAAGTATTAACATCAAACTTTAAACGATAAAGTACCATTTGAAATTGTTAATAATTTGTTGGCACTTTTGAGAAATGTGAACCAAATTTGAGAGAAACAGAATTTTTGCCTGTTTATCTGTGTGTTTGTGCACGTTAATCTCAAAAACAGCTTAGCCGATTTCGATGCGAATTTCACTAATGTATTGCAGTAAACTTCACATTTAGTTCATAATAATAATAATATTAATCAGTACACACACAAACACACGCACACACACACACACACACACAAAAATGTGTCGAACTGAAATTGTATATATTTATATAGTAAGTTTCTCATTTTACGTGACAATGTATAAGAAATAAAGAATCTTTAAACCGAATATATAGCATAAGAATATAAAAATAAAAAAGAGATAAGATATTATGCGGTTTTTGCGCATACATTTATGCGGCTCAACAGATTTTATATATCTTTTATTTTGTACCTTATTATCAGTACTTTGCCACTGATGGACACATATGTCCTCTCATAATGAGAGGAGATTCATATACCACTTTGTCCAAGTGGATTGGTAGACTCTACGCGTCTTTGAAAACTTAATGGAGAAGTCTCCCGCAGTGAAGAATTCCTCATGATATCTTCCTTCACCGTATTTTAAACCTGTCCGTCAAAATTAATCATTCATTGTCAGAACCCTTTCCTTTCCACGGAACCCTAAATCCCTGAAGTTAGTTACGGTACCCCGGAGCGGGGTTCGCTTCCTGTATTCCTGGATTTTCCTTGTTCCAACTTACCAAGAAATATGTACTTTTGTAAGATGTTGGGGCTTTACGGAAAAGCGTCGAAACATATTTTTCTTAATATTAAACCATCAATATCTTATTATGGTTGACATTTGACGGTCTGCGTCGTGTTGCGGTATTCTGAATGTGTGAAATTTAATCATTTATTTATTTATTAAAAAAATATTGTATTTAAATAATTAGTTTATTCGTTCATCCGTCTATCTGTCCGTCTATCCATCCGTCCGTTTGTCCGTCTATCCGTCTGTCCGTCTGTCTGTCCGTCCGTCCGTCCGTCCTTCAGCCTGTCCTTCTGTCCGTCTGTCCGTCTGTTCGTCTGTCCGTCTGTCTCTCTGTCCGTCTGTCCATCTGTCCGTCAATCCGTCTATCCATCCATCCATTCATTTACTGCTACCGACCCCCTTTACTATATCTGACCCTCAAGGCCAATCGTTAGTATGAGCCGTATAATGCACTTGGGGTTCTGAGCATAGTTTTTACAAGGTTCGATTAATGACCAGATAAAAATTTAAATCATCATTACAACTTAATGTAGTAAAGATGACAAGAGCTCCGGTTCATATCTCGCGCCGAAAATTGCATTAAACCTTGTTTTAGGCTAGGTGTTTGGAATCATCCCACAGGTGGTTGCCTACTAACCCACATACTCACACACATACTCACATACGCATTGGAACAGTAAAATGGCCAATGCTTTAGGCCACCATAAGTTCTGGGAAAAACCCAAACCAAAAAAAGACATATATAGATTACCCACTTTGGGTATTTTTATACTTTGTTGGGTGGCTACACAAATACCCTACGTTTATTTTCTTTTCAATTCCAATTTTAAATGCAAATGTCATTAACAATGATCGAAAAAACAATTCCGTTAATTGTTCCATAATGAAAACTCCTTCAGAGGGTCTGAAGGAAACAAATGGAACGTTTCCACGGCGCTGGCCGGCGGAGGAACTCATTAGGAATGAAACGGGATTCAATTAAACGCAATGCCAAATGCAACCACCATTAATCCGTCTGGCGGTTCGTTTTCACTGCCTAAATGTTACCTTGTGATATAATACACTATATAGAAATATTATAATATATATTATATATAATATGTAACAATATTATTAAATTTTAAGATTTAAAGTTTTAGGTGGTTATTGTAATACCCGGTTTTTATCTGACTACGGTTAGGTAAAAAGGCCGGTTTGATTTTGACCGGTATGTATATTTATTTAGACCATCGTAACTCCGTAACTACTTATCATAATTTGATGGATTTGAGATTTCGTTTGATACATCTTAACCACCTCACATCTTTCATACTATTTTAAAGAACTTCCTTCCTTCCTAGCAGACGTTCCTTTCAGTACTAATGAGGTATCATTTGAAGCGGCTTGGCCAACTAAGACCTCCGGAGGCCTTCCGAACTATTTTGAAGAACTTCCTTCCAGTCTTTGCAAGTCTGTCCTCCATGCGAACCGCGGCAAAAATCTCCTTTCCAGGATTCATAGAAAGAAACGTCCTTCCAGGCCTAATGGAGACTTTCCTTGTTCCAGATTAACGCACTACCACGAGCTAAACACGACCATCGCGGAGCTGGAGATAGCTGACGTACAAGCAAACGACGAAGGGACCTACAGATGCGAGGTCACGTATCTCCATGTCGGCGAGGATTGCATCACCAACCAAATAAAAGACTTCTATACTTACAGTAAGTGTTGCTTTTATGTGATAAGAGTAGCGAACGAGCATGCAAACCACCTGATGTTAAGTAGTAGCAGCCCATGGATATCCACGTACAACTACAAATACCACTGAAATCTTATCTGAGCTCGAACGTCGTCAAAGTGTAGCCTGCAACCGCACCTCTCCAACCGAAACATAAGTAATTCGTTATGGCGGATAATGAAGGTGGTAATAGTACCTCTCTTCAACTGTTGGTCCATCATTTTGAAAATGGTATACATATTTAAATGGTAATAATCAATAATTAAATCACTTATTTTTACTTATCTCGTTTTCGATTAATTCTACTGAGCCCAAGGTTGACTGGCAGAGATCGCTTTAAGCATTAACAAATACCGTTTTGTTCTGTAATTGATGTAATAAATAAAAAAAATAATGTCTAATAAAATCAAAATCTAAATATTTTATTCAAAGTAGATTCTTTACCGAAACCTTTTTGAACTTCAATAAACTACTACTGACTCATAAAGTGTTTCGTTTTGGAGAAGACGCGGCGGAACAAACTGCAAAACACACACGTTTTTCATCTTTGAAATTGTAATTTACAAATAATAACTTAAATTAATGGAGCAAGTGGAGCTGGAGTCGTTTCATATGAGTTTATACACATAACTTCGAGAAATTAGAAATGCGTGATACAGCTTACAATCCCGAACTTAATGTGAGAGACTGTATCGTTACTATACCGCAAATAGTAAAACAGGGACATAAAATACAGTCAAGAAAGACAATCCAAAGTGATAGAGTAGCTCGGGGCCAGTTGGCGCAATATCCTTGTGAGTGTGCTAGAGTAAATAGGGGAGCTGTGTTTCATGGGAAATTAAGGGTGGTGTTATTTTTTCAGGCTATATGCCTTAGCCTTTAAATTTAAAGCCTTCGAGTGTAAATACTGAAATATATATTTAGATTAGTAATACTGTTGTATAATATAACCTAAAACATGAAATATCGTAAAATTATTCACAGCAATCCGGCCCAGCTTCGCTCGGGTAGTAGAGTTTATGTTTACTTACATTATTTTTCTTTCATACATGCATCCAATCAGTACCTAGTTGCGAAAACTAACAATTAGAAACATCTATTTTGAATGATGACTCTATGAAATTTAACTATTTAATTTCTCACCCAATTTACAAAAAGAAACTTAACTTATTAGGCACCAAAACCATCCTCAGGAATTACTGTACGTGCTGTTTAAAACTGTGAGAAATTCCATCCAGTACGTTTTGAGTTTATCGCGAACAGACAGACAGATACGCGATGGGGGACTTTGTTATACAATATTTATAGATAAAAGATTAAAGTAAACCATGGATAGAGATTGGTTCGCACGGCCCCACGCTTGGGGGGCCTTATGTACATTCAAACATGTATGGATTACGGGCGAACACAAGTGCTGTATTTACGTCGGCACTACAAGACTGCGGACGGACCTTACGTCTATGTATTCGTAGATGATACACGGATGCTAGAAAATTACAATATTTCAGTGAAATTTCAGCGTATCTTCAGTCTGGAAAATAAAGCTCCAGTGTACCGCCTCCCGCAATCTTGACTCGATCTAATATATGAGGTAAAGTGGTAAAGTTATATGTGGATGTCCCTTGGATTTCGGTAACTACATAATATCAAGGGGCTGGCATGCTCGTTAAAATCAATTTTATTTCATGTCTGCAGAAGATGTCCGACGTCACCAAATTTTGTTTCCCAAATAGTAGCAATCCTTTAAATAAAACACAATGGAAACCATTTTGTTTTTATGTGAACGAAATCGCTATAAATTGTTTACATTCAGTCAATCTTTGATTCGTTTCGACTACGATTAATAGGCCAGTTCAATTGACGAATTAGGGTCGATTGTACCGCCCTATTCATTTTGGGGTTGAATTTCTTTTTGTATTTATGGTTCTAGGAATACCTACCGTAAACCGACCTTTAGAATACTAAAGGTCGATTTGATTAAACTATTTGGGAATAAATAATGTTATGTTTTATAAGCGAATCTCTGCTAATATTATAAATGTGAATGTAAGTTTGTTTGTTACGCTTTCACGCCAAAACTACTCAACCGATTATCATTTAACTTTGTACACATATTCTTAGAGGGATTAAAAAGGACATTTTTTATTAAAATATATATATTATTAGGCAGACACGATTGTTTTTTGAAAATCTTGCTTCAAAACCTTCAAATTAATATGCTATTGATTCTAGCTTCAGCTGTTTTGATTTCTTTTTATTATGAAAGAATAAGAAACGGGCATGCAGGCCACCCGTTGTTAAGTGATCACTGCAGCCCATGGACAACCATGTCCAATCTCAAATAAAACAGAAGTTCTATTTAAGGATGGATGCGGATGTGTTCTTACACTTGAGAACTAAGATGGTCGCCTCCAATAATGTGTATCTGGCAACCACACCTCCCCAACCGATACACAATACATGGAGAACATGTTTTTTTACGGCGGGTTATGTATTTTTTGTATATTTCTTGTTTTTTTTTTTCTGTAATTTACAAGCAATACTAAAATTATTTCTATTTTTGAGCTGAGGTACTAGTTTATTGTTTTATTTATTACTCGCTGCAATGTTCTTTGAAATTTATTTAAGAGCTTCAACGCGAGCGAAACCGCGGGTCAAAGCTAGTATGTAGTCATATTGACATAGTTTGAAAACATTATTGAACGTGTTCATATAGCTTGGCTGTTTAAAAGTTAAACATTTACATACTCGTATATACTTAAAGGAAAAATGATGTAACAGAGATTCGCCGAAACAAACAGACAGACAGACAAAAATTGGAAAAAAATTGGTATATGTACCGTTTATACATACATGTTCATTCAGTAAAAAAAGTTATTTTAATATAACACTAATTTCATTTATTTGTATAGATAGGTAATCATTGTATTGTTGAACTTCCCCTTAACGAAGCTACACCCTTTTATGGAAACACCCTTAAGCGATAAAAGGATCTTTGGAATTACATTAAAATCACAAGTTTACACAATTTAGACAAATTGAAAGCACAATTTTATGTGATCGGGCCACGATTGAACGATTTACCGAATTTGCATATAAATCTGAAAATTTGTCGTAACCCTCAGGACGCCCGGGGGTACATTAGGTGCATTAAAGTAAGAAGGGGGTCGATAAGGCCCCGAGCGGCGTTTAAATATTTTAATTCGTCGCATTTTAAGTGTTAATTAATATTTCATGGTGTTAGGGGTGGGTTGTCCAATTACATCATTCCGAAATTTTTAAATATTATAAAGCAAAGTCCCCCATTGTCCATTTGTTCGAGATAAACTCAAAAAGTATTGGACGGGTTTTTTCACAGCTTTCAACAACAGGTAGAGTGATTCCTGAGTACTTTTTTTGTAAAGGGGAGAAAAATTAAATAGTTAAATTCAATACCGTACTTCAGTCATCGTTGGAAATAAATGTTTATAATTGTTAGTTTTTGCAACTAGGCAATGACTAGATGCGTGTATGAAAGAAAAGTAATGTAAGTATAAACACTATTACCCGAGCGAAGATAGGTCGGGTTGCTAGTCAATATAAACAGTAATGCAGCTGACTGATCCCGAGATCAACGCCGAAACTTAGAATACACACCTGTGTTGTACGTACAAGTCTGTGTGGATAACAGGCGACCACAAGTGGAATATTTATGTCTAAGCTACAAAATTGCGGGCATTACGTCTGTGTATTCGTAGATGTTATACGGATGCTAAAAATTACATTATTTCAGTAATTTTTCGGCGCATCTTCAGTTTAGAGAATACAGCTCCAGTTTAGTGCCGCACACATGCCTAAACATGGCGACGCGTGGTATGGCGACGCGTCGCCACGCTAACAACTGAATTGAGCCGCCCCATTACATGTTTCACATTTTCTTTTCATTTATTTAACATATACACATTAATTACAAACATTATTTTAAGGTAGCATTTAAATTGTAGCATCAAAATGAGTTATTTTGTATAACCTTAAAAGTTATTAGTACTTTACATTTGTAAGTAAGAACTTTCAGTAGAATCAGAACTGAAATACATCTTAAGACCAAACCAGCGAAGTTTAAGGAAAAGTGTGGGAATATAAAAAATATCTCCGCACGTCTGCAAAGGACATATTTTCAGGAAAAAAGATTTTTAATCTAAGTCCTTTGAAAAGTTTGTGGTACGACACGCTGAGGACTTGCGTCACTCTTGAAGAGAATGATGCTTTTATGATAGATTTTTACCTTTAAATACCATCTATCATCACATGGAGGATATATATATAAAGGTAACGTGAGGAAACATATCCTCATCGGGGGACGTTCCAGCCTCTTTGGGCGGGGGATTGCGGGCCTCGAGGTAGATCCTCTTTGCTCGGGCCTGAACTCGGGTTTGTATCCTGGCTTAACTATAGTAGCCCTCGGCCACTGTTAAGTGGGGGGCTCGGCATTATTCCTCCGGCATCCTCAACTCCCGCCGCGTCTGCCGTCTGTCAGCTGGATCCGCCCGACGCCGGCGAGTGGTACAGCCCGCGGGCCCAAACGACACGTTAGCGTGCCTTCCCGATGGGTTGGCTTCACATCACGGGTCAAGCGTCCGTCCGTTAAGGAGGAGCTTCCGGAAGGTTAACGGATCGATGTTGATGACTATGGACCTTCACCTTTCTTCCCCGCATAGGCGGGGACGGACACCGTTCTCATGCCTTCGCTCTTCTTCTCCTTGGAGGCAACGACTGGTTCGAGGCACATGGACCCTTTCCAACGAAAAGCCCAGGTGATAAATCTCGGCAAGCACCCTCCTTTAAGTTGCCTCTTACAAGAGGCAGTACTGTAACGCTGTTTTGGTCCCGCGCTACATATCGTATGTCATAGAAAACAAAAACAATAATCTAATAACAGAACTACACGGTTTGGGTTACACTGAAAACCAGCAGCCGCAGTGCTCCCGCGCGACGGCACAAGCTGAGTGTGACCCTTTTCGTACTACAACAACTCTATTGTTTGTTTTAGTACATTCTATTTTCACTTTGTAATTGCATTTTTTTGTTTAACATGTTAGTTTTAAATACTCTGTGTCTGTTGTTAATACGAAATAAACGGTTTATCTATCTATCTATCTTATATAATATTGTTGTGGCTATCGTGACTTTGCATTGTATTTTTCTAATTAAATGTATATAAATAATTTTCAATTGAATAAATTCGAACTCAATCCGATACCATTGTGTACATACATAAAATACTGTTATGTTCTATGTACGTAATAGTTTGAATACATAATCATTATATTAGTGTTGAGTAAATTACTAGTTTGTTACTTGACACTGTCATTATGGTGAGGCTTTGATGTGCCTGCGTCATTACTGGCCACTCCCCTTCATATGTTAATGACTGAGTAATCAAATAGACTGCTAATCTATAGGGAGGTATCATATAATTTTAAACTACTAATATTATCGCGAAATCAATACACTTTACCATGCACTTTGTACTCACAATAAACGGTTTTTGATCGACCCATCCAACCATCCTCTCTGTTGAAGTTTCTAGGGTGTTTAGGTTTTAAAGAGTTAGGAAAAACTTAGAATGTTTTAAGTTAGCAAAGTTCAGTGCGTTAAAAAGAACTGAATGTAGGGTAAATCGATCAGTCCACAATTAGCACCACGAGCCAACATGTTTAACATGAGGTTTGTTGCAATCAATTAGCGAAAATCGCATTGAAATCAGTCAAGAAGTTTCTGAGATTCGGACACACAAAGGCAAAGACAAAGAGACAAGTTGACAAAAAATGTAATAATTATGGTTTTGTTTGTTTGAAACCGAGGCAGGTCAAAACTCAGGTGGCTAGACGGCGTGGAATAAGACCTGAAAACTATTGGCGTGGTAAATTGGCAGGAAAAGGGCAAGGACAGAGGAAGCTGGAGAGATTCTGAACCTGGCCGAGTCTGAGTCTGATGATGATGATGATTGTTTTGTTTCCTATTGCGTTAATAAATGCCCTAATAATAGTTTTTCTTATCTATCTTCCTTGTACAGACAGCCATCATTTACAATTTCATTATCTGTATAGTTAAGTCTTAATACAGCGTATAATACAGCGTTTCCAAAGCGCCCCGCATTCCAAACAGTATATCACTTAGCGTTATCGCGCGAATCACAATGCATCATATCCATTGTACGTCCAGTTCCGGTGAACCGTTTCCGTATAAAGCAAACGGGCATTGTATAACGAATAAATCGCGCACAATGGTGCATTTTTCTCTACCCCGCTAGCTTGGTGCTTCCGGATGTCAATGGTTTTGAAGGCACTTGAGATTGGTAGTATGAACTTTACTCGAAAACAAAATTCGTTACGAGTTCGTCCGTGCTACAAGCAGCGCCTCTAGTGACAAGATTGTGAACTAAGTATATGTCAAAATACACAATGTCAAATTTTACAAAATGGCGGTAAATAAAATCATCTTAATCTTAGTTTTCGTTTTCATACTTAATTATATGCGCCGCCATTTTTTTTTCAACTCCCGCTTTTTATACTTTTTTCTTAAATCCTATCTTTTTCATGGCCAGTGTCATAAATCATCCTATTATCATATAAAAATAATAACAAAGTATTTAGATTATTAAGTTTATTATTATAATGAATTACATAAATATGATTATTTTATTACGTTTAAATAATTCATGTAAAATAATATCGTCACATTAAATATAATTGATGTCCATTTATCTGAAATTAAGCCATTTCTTAGATTAATACGCACATACGCACAGGCAAACAGACAAAAGCTATTTTTTTGGGTTCTACTGCGACAATAAGTACCCTTAATAATAATTATTCTCATACATCGTCCATTTACATACAACGATCAATTATAATTTTATGATTAGTATAAATTAACAAAATGCTTTTTCATTCATATGAATAGTTAATTTTATTTATTTTATTTGTTCGTTACTTATTTGTAACAATTAAATCCAATTCAATAAAATCTAAATAAATTAAATCCAGTGTACACAACGAGTGATCTTAACTTTGAACTTGAATTTATACATTTTATCATTTATTTAGTAACATTTAGGGCCAATCAATTATTCAAAAACAAAATTATCTAAAATCAGGCCAGTCAATGTTAAAATCTCTGTTTTCCCAAACCGTTTTTCGCAAATTGTTTTTCAATACAATTCGTCCAAGTCGGCACCAGACCAGGTACCGACGTTGCATCTGAAATATGCCTTGAATTTAAAATGGCTGCCGAAGCGAAAATTTCGTACCGTTGAAACAAGAGCTCTATTCATCATTCTAGTTACGTTAGATAAATAGCTACCTGATGCAAAACGTTCTAGCTCGTTAGGCTCTACATACACAGTGCGGTGCGCACGCGACGTTTTCTACGTTCTAAGAAATTGATACATTAAGTAATATAACGGGTACTCATGATTAACGCTTTTTAATTACCTTGGCCTTGGCGATTAAAAGGTGGTAGAGCCGTCGTCCGGGGTGGCACCACCACCAACCTCATAACCCGCCGTAAAGCAACATGTATTGTGTTTCGGTTGGGGACGTGTGGCTGCCTACATAACAACAATTAAATTACCAATATTTGAAAATTTCAGCTTTTTTCTGTTACAAAATGCAAGTATTTTTATACAAAC
>DWON01007489.1:0-12873 GCA_018251015.1 Phocides pigmalion okeechobee
CATTACTTATGTTTCGGTTGAAGAGGTGCGGTTACCGGCTACACTTTGAACCGAGACAAGCATCTTAGTCCTCAGGAGTAGCAACATGTCTACGTTCGAGCTCAGATAGAATTTCGGTCGTGTTTGTGCTTGTATGTGGATATCTGTGGGCTGCGAATACTTAATATCAAGTGGTTTGCATGCTCTTTGGTGTTTGCTATTCTTCTCACATAAAGAAAGTTTAAGTGCAATCAAATGTAGATGTGTGCAAGACAAATATTTTTTGTTGATTTGATTTTTATGAAATTAAAGTAGCGGATGAGCATGCAGTCCTGATGGTGAGTGGTCCCTGCTACCCATGGACATCAGTTACTAACTAACTCCATACAGAAACAGAGCCCCGTCTGCTTTAAATCACAGATACATTACTGCTCTCGAGGATTAAGATGTTCGTCTCCTAGAAGTGAGGCAGCAACCACAGTATTTGGTTTTTTAAATAAAACACAATGTTAATTTTTTTTGTTCTAATGAGCCTGAAAATAACAGCTTATTAACAAAATACAATCAATAAATCTACACACAGAATGTGTACGCTATAATTACGTCACATATACGTTCATATCTCAGGCTTCAAACTATAGGGGCATAACTGTAAAGCCCTTAATTTCCAGGAGACCCAAAAAATAACTTTGTAGCATTTTACGCATTCTAAACTTTTATAATTGTCCTAAAATTACTAAAGTAGTTGCTATTATTATGAATTATGAATAAATTAGTAACTTTACTAGTTAGTAGTTGCTACTACGTACTAGTACTTACTTCGTAGTTAGTAATTATGAATAAATAAAAAAAATGTAATCCGTACTTCCATAATTTTTTTAAAGACCAGTTTATTATTTTTATGAATTTAAATAAATTAGTAACGTAACTGGTTAGCAGTTACTACTACGTACCAGTACTTACTATACCTAGTTACTAATTATGAATACATTGGAGACTAAATTGACTAATAGTTAAATTGAATGACAGTAAAAATCGGGTTACTGTTTGTACGTCCCATAGTTTGAAGCCCGCGAAAGGAGCAGCTTGATGCACATAACCTAACCAAGAGGTGTCTGTAAACACGTATTTCTTGTGACGTCACCGCAAATCAATCGTGAGTGAAAGTTTCCCTGTTTGCAGTGCCGCATACGATACGGTGACGCAGCAGAATGTCGCCATCAAGAAGCTCTCGAGGCCCTTTCAGAACGTGACGCACGCGAAACGCGCCTACCGCGAGTTCAAATTGATGAAGCTCGTTAATCATAAAAATGTGAGTATTTCTAGAGGCTAAGGTTTTACTTTTACCTAAATTAAAACGCGGGATTACAGCTCGTGTTCTTGAAACCATGCCGCATGGGCACGAACTCACTTTAAATTGTTTAGTCTTAGAATTTTCATCATTGTGTATATAATCGAATATAATTTAAAAAAAACGAACCTCATGATAAATCTTTCTGAAGTAGGATCTTCCCAGAAATAGTCAGTGATCACTAAAAACAGCAATGTCTGCCCAAATTATTAACCTATTTAAATTTGAAACGTTAACCTTCCTGGGTGGTTGTCAAAATACCCATTTTCGAAGGTTTATACAGGAGTGAAGAAAAGCGAAAATCCATTTCTTAAAGGTCTGATGGTCTGGATGGACGATTCTTGTAAAAGAAAAAAATGGTGCTAATTTAGCAAAATTGCTAAGCCATATTTATTTTGGTAATAATTTTATTTGTCCTACTTTTTAGTAACACAGCGGCTGCCATCAATGTCTTTTATCCAAAGGCCACATTCCAATCTCTGAAGTACATGTATTTTTATAGAATAGTAGATGCTATTCCACAGACGGCTACCAGATGATCGCTCTTTCCCTGGAAAGGATCTTCCGCAATCATCGGGATAACAATCGTTTTACTAACCCACGGTTAGTCAAAATGACGGCGTATCGTCAATTCATGAATCCATTACTCTTGCTACCAGAAAATTCCTTTCTAGGACTGAGTGATAAAAACACAAGTCTTCAAAACTACATTAAAAATGTTCACAATTTTCCAGATAATCGGTCTGCTAAACGCATTCACGCCACAGAAGAGTCTCGAGGAGTTCCAAGATGTTTACCTGGTGATGGAGCTGATGGACGCCAACCTCTGCCAGGTCATTCAGATGGATCTCGACCACGAGCGGATGAGCTACCTCCTGTATCAGATGCTGTGTGGCATTAAGCATCTCCATCTCGCCGGGATTATACATCGGGTGAGTCTTCAAGTTAATTAACACTGACAGCGACGTTCATATAATATAGGCGGCACTAAACTGGAGCTCTTTTCTCTAGACTGAAGATACACCGACAATTCACACAAATGTTGCATTTTCAGCATCCGTATAACGTTTACGTATACACAGACGTTATCTCCGCTCGCAGTCTTGTAGCGCCGACGTAAACATAGCAATTTTATTCGCCCGTAATCCATACAGATTTGTATGTACAACACACACTGAAATTGGGACCTATCGAAGGCCGTATATAGGCGCGTTGCTACTCCTGAAGACTAATGATCTTCTCGTTTGTTACTGTGGCTGGCAATTTCAATTTTCCAAATATTAGAATGGCTTCAGGGCAGATTATAAAGGTTGCGATGGTACTTCCCCCAATGTGTGGTACATGGCCAAATATATTTTATAACATCAGGTAGGCAGCATATTCGTTCCTTACTTACATTAGACATAAAAATCTGTTGTCATCAGGACCTGAAGCCGTCCAACATAGTGGTGAAGAGCGACTGCACGCTGAAGATCCTGGACTTCGGGCTGGCGCGCACCGCCGGCACCACGTTCATGATGACGCCGTACGTCGTCACGCGGTACTACCGCGCGCCCGAGGTCCGACCCCCGCACTCTTGTTTGTCCACCATGGTTTCTCCCTAATACCCCGGACTTACGCGATGGGAAGGATTGAGATCACCTAGATTTACGCACTTATACTAGTGCGTAAATGGGCACTTATATAAGTGCGTAAATGGGATCTGCAAATATCGGGGTACAATGTTTTTTAAGTTAAAAAATACTTATTTAAATTTAACTCCAATACGAAATTTAATCTCTTTATTTTTTCACCCTTCGGAGTCGCGTTTCCTTTTCAAATTTAAATGAGACTAAATGTAAATAACCCATCCGTATAAAAAACCTGAAATGAGTTATGGAGTTATGAGGGAGCAAACATAAAGAAATACAGCCATATTGAGAATATTTTCCTTTTTGGAAGGCAATTAATGCAAGCTTTTGATGGATATTCTTCAGGTGATCTTGGGCATGGGGTACACGGAGAACGTGGACATCTGGTCGGTGGGCTGCATCATGGGCGAGATGATCCGCGGCGGCGTGCTCTTCCCCGGCACCGACCACATCGATCAGTGGAACAAGATTATTGGTGAGCATACTCCATCCACACACTCTTTAATCATGGACTCGCCAATACCTTAATCCATGAACACATACCTCAAATTTTATAAAATGCCCATTTCTTAGTGCATCTACACGTACCTCAAAACTCTATAAGATGCAGTGCGTTAGTGCGTACATTTGGTAGACGTGTGTGTGTCAGTGCGTCTGAATCAGTACGTGCACGCATGCGTCAATGCATGCATGCATCGTTGTGTACGTTTATTTATTTATTTTATTTCGACACATCGACAGCATCACACACAAACATTTATACGATTAACTTACTCTAGACAAAAATTGGTGTGCGTGCCAATTATGGATGCGTACAACGTTCTCGAAACGTTGTAACGTTTATGTGTCAATGCGTGCGTGTATCGATGGGTGCGTGTGAGCGTGTGCGTTGTCCGGCAGAGCAACTGGGCACGCCGTCGGCGGCGTTCATGGCGCGGCTGCAGCCCACGGTGCGCAACTACGTGGAGAACCGGCCGCGCTACGCCGGCTACTCCTTCGAGCGCCTCTTCCCCGACATCCTCTTCCCCTCCGACAGCGGCGAGCACAACCGCCTCAAGGTACCGACTCATTACTGTCAGAATGACAAGAAGAATAGGTCTAAGTCTGTCAGATGGGCGTCCTAACTTCTTTTTTTTATTAGGATCCAAAAGATTAAAATATTAATTGTTAATTAGTTTTTTCCGAATTTCATGTAGAAAGAGGCCAAACCCTAAACACTTGTATTAGTCAATTAAATATTACGAACGTGAGCATATAATAATAAATGTATATAAGTGAGTGGAAACAAGTATTTGGCAAATTTACCTTTCATATGTTATGTAGAGGTAAGTGGAACCGAAAACCCAGCGTTAGATTATTGGGGGAGGACATACAGGAAGTCATACGCGCATGGTTCCACCATGTTGGCTAAGTGTGGGATTGATCACTTCATACACCTTTGAGAACATTATGGAGAACTTTCAGAGATGATAAACTATTAAGATTTCTTAATTAGTCTTCTATTACTGACACTTTTAACGATTTAACGTTTTTTAAGTACTTTACTACTATTTTGTAGTCGGCAGCGTATTTTTGAGCGATTGAGTAACATTTGTATGCGTGTCCCGTGACGGCAGGCGTCGCAGGCGCGCGACCTGCTGTCGCGCATGCTGGTCATCGACCCCGAGCGCCGCATCTCCGTGGACGACGCGCTGCTGCACCCCTACATCAACGTGTGGTACGACGAGGGCGAGGTCAACGCGGTGAGCAGCCCCACACCCCCACACCCCCACACCCCCACACCCCATAACACATACACAAATATGTATAACCTATAATCTTTCAGAGACAAAATAAAAACAAGATTTATAGATTTTCAACACGATGTCCGCTTTGATTGATTGAGTGACCGAGAATTATTGATAAATCTCCAGGATTATTTTGATGATGATGATGGCGTCGACTTAAAATATGTACCATCGATTCAATAAATTTTATCTTAACCATATTTTTACCGCTTAATATTATTGATTAAAAATAATCCGAATACGTATATAGTGTTTGTTACCGAATGTGGAATTGATCGCTACCCTTAGCACATGTTTGGCAGCTCAAATCTTGTTATATTCTACCAAGTGTAGTGTTGCCCGCTAATAGTCCACTATCGATAACCAGTCGATACGATAACATTTTATCAATACAACTACCGTAATGTCACAAACGATACCATCGATTCTCTCGCAAATAACATGAAAATGATCGATATTAAAAATAATGTGGTATTTTCTTTTCAAATTTAAATATTTCCAAATAATACGTCCTTGCAATTAAATTAAATAACTTTGAAATGGCAAATCACAGAATAATACACAATAAATTCTATACCGTATTCAGAGCCTTCCCCTGTTTTGAAGTGTGTTGAATATGTGTTTGTGTTGCAGCCGGCGCCCGCCTCGTACGACCACTCGGTGGACGAGCGCGAGCACACCGTGGAGCAGTGGAAGCAGCTCATCTACCAGGAGGTCGGTACTGCACACACACACACACACACACACACACAAGCGCGCACACAAAAATAGTTTATCGGAAAAATATCTTGATTTCGGTGGTAATCGAATAAAGTAATAATTTCTAACTGTCTTTACATGATTTTATACAAAATTGACTGAAGGTGTAATCGTTTATTCATATGTATAATCTAGTTACCGCGGTGACACAAGTATAGGTGTAAAACGGCTAAATGCATAGAAAGTGATCACTTTTGCTAATCAAATCTCATTTATTGTGGTATTGGGGTATTTTCTAAATTAAAAGTAAAATGATTATCATCATAATACTAACTATTACTGAATTGAATTGAATTTTGGATCATATGCATAATATTTAGTATGTTGTAACGAATTAAACAATATATTTCAATTAAAAATCGATTTTCTACAATAAGTACTTTAGAGAAATGATTGTAGTTTGTTATCTCTGCCAAGGTTGGATTTGTGTTTTTTCATTACAATAATAGATGTTAGGTCGTTCGCACTCGGGTCACACGCGAGCCACTAGTGGCCAGTAGTGGCCAGTAGTGGCCAGCCCGCGGCCAGCGCCCGGGGCCACGCCGCCTAAGGTCAGTGGCTGAACCGTTATGTAAACACCAGCCTGCCACAGCCCGCGGTGGTCCAGGTCGTCCACTGCACTCAGATTGTTCCAGAGCTCCTGAGCATCCAACGTCATGGAGCTGACATCATCCGATCATATTTTTATTTACCAACCATCAGTAATTTATCGTCATTTTCCAGTAATCTACTATAATCGTTCACAAATCGATATTCATTTAGCAATATTTGTTCATTCATCGTTATCATTAACTATTCATATGTTTCTAGATAAAAGCAATTCTTCTGATATTATCGATACAAGCAATTCATACAGATATCGATTTGTACTTTCTGTAAACTGATTAATTTAATAATTACTAAAATAAATTAAACACAATTTTGTATCATTCATCTACGCTTTGATTAATCGATACAATCATTCGTTAATTGAAATATTAAACTGAATAGAATTTAAATTGTTCATGACATACTTATGTTTCGATTAAATAATCAATCAATAATCATTCGTTAAATTATAAAAAATATTGAATTGATATCCGATCAATTATATTTCGATTGATCGATCGAATCGTCCTATATTTTGAAATTGAAAACGTAGGTGACGTTTTGAGTTTCACGATGAATTAAGATGGGAGAAAGAAAAGGGTTGAGTGGTAATGTGTGGTGAGGGTGCGCTCCGCGTGGTCGACGGTGGTCGTGGATTATGCGTGGTCAACTATTGGCAAAGTATCATTAAAATTCGCGTGTGACCCGTGTGCGAGTATTGTTGCTAATTTACTTTGACGAGCTCGTTAAATAAAATATTTTCACTTTTTGCTAGTTTTCGATTTGTAGAATAGTTGTATTAGCAGTCGTAATTTGGTGTAATTTAGATTTTATTACATTAAATACATATTTAGGTAGAATTTTAGTGTTCGTTTGGAATCGATATTAGATTAGTATTCAATATTAAGTAAATAATTACACAATTAGAAATTAATCGTTCATGGTATGTTTTAATTTTTAATTTAAAGTGGATACAAGAGGATTTTAGGATTTTATACTTGTATTGAATTTCATAGAGGTCAATCATTTTCTAAATCAAATAAATTGAAGTCAAAGTGAATCATTGAAAGGCTTATAAAATATAAAAAAATATATATTAAAATGGTTGTGATTTTTAATTGATATCGAACAAAAAATAATTGATATTTTATTAATATTCTTAAATATTTGGTCGTTGCATTCTGAACTGTAATAGTTAAACGATGTTACGTTAACATTTATAAATCATAGATGTTATACAGGACGTATTTTATGAAGTGTAGGATATTAGGATAGGTTTAGACCGAATGAGGTCGTCGAAGGGAGTAGTCGCAGTAAGCGCGCAGGTGTAGGCGTAGGCGCCTGCCTACCCGCCGGGGTAGCGCAGCTGCAGTGACGCGCGTGTGCCGCAGGTGGTGGAGTACGCCGCGCCGCCCGCCGCGCCGCCGCACGCGCCGCCGCCCGACCACGCGCAGCCCGCGCTCACCACATAGGTACGCCCCCCGCGCACTCCGCTCCGATGCGTCCCGTCCTAACCATTCATCTACGCTAACCCTACCACTCTTCGCTCCACTCGACTCTGGCTCGTGCCCACTCCGATCCACTCCGCGGCATTCAACTTCACCCTTTTTTCGAAATTTCCACCCATTACTAATCTCATTACTCAGGTACACGATCCTCACTCTACCGTCCCGTCGTACCGCAATCCACTCGGTATCATACCATACTATATTCCGACTCGTTCCACTCTATCCCATTTACTATCGCCACCACCGATACCTACAATGAACCCTCTCCACCCACTTAAAAGTCTGACCTTTTCTTTTGATCAATTTAATAAGACATCGTTTTTTTACGGCCTTAGATTCTAAAGACATTAATAATACTTTCATAGATAATAAACGAATGAAAAATACATATTTGTTTATACATAACGTTTAAAAATAATTTTAAACAACAGCAAGATATTCAAACCGAATTAATTGCGAAAAACATAGCATGAAGTGATGAAAAGTATCAAGGAAACAATTTTACTTGCAGGTATCAGCCGAACTGTCCGCCGAGATCTAACCGCCGCGCACGCCGAGCCGCCGCCGGGCCTCCGCACGCGCCTGTCCTCGTTGGGACTGGCGGTCTACTCGAGTGAAACAATAAATACTCTGGAGCTAAGGATGTCTATGCGGAGGTTCCGGTTTCAAAGGCAGAAATCATTTGTAAAGTCCTTCGTCGTGTGTAAAGGCGACACGGACGGCAGCCCGCAGCGCCGGAGACGGCGGCCATTCGCAAGTTGTACATAGATCGTGACGTGCAATACTCCGCGCACACGCGAGTGTCGCGGGAGGGGAGGATTTCCCACTCTTTTGTTCATGTTTACCGTCTTGTTTTTTTTTTCAGCTAGCGCCACTGTGTCAGTGTTGCCAGGTTCTAAATGTGGGGAAACGAGTATTTTTTTGTTCCTATCGTGCAATGTTTTCAGCGATTCTGTTTATCTTATAATATAGCGGTAATATGATTAGCTTAAGCTGTTAGAACAGTTTTATTTACATTAATGTTGTATTTTTTCTTGTTTTGTGGCACGTTTCAATTTATTTGTATGAAAAACGCGGTAAAGTTCTTCGCTGGAAAATAAATCGCGTACACGCGTCGCGTTCATTTACTTTGTATGTACGTAGATATAAATATGTAGTTGTGTCGTTGACACAAATATTCGGCATCGTTATGATGCAACGTCATATTGACGTCACATACACGTATATTTAATCGCGTGTGAAATAATCATAGATCCTGAAAGAATAACAATGTTCACACAATACTTACCACAAGACTATTTTATGTATAGCCATAAACTGTTTATTAAATCACAATGACAGAATTTGTTCAATCATTTGACGTGCAGAGTGGCTCAGCGGTAACCATACCGGTTTGACATGCACAGGGTTCCGAGTTCGATCGTCGGTGAAGAAACAACCCGTTTTACATTAGTAATTCAAATTTTTAGAACGTGTGAAATTTTGCATGCTTTATTAAGGAAAATGGTTTTGACAAATAAATATCTAAGATTCAATGGAGTCGTGTTTAAACTCTGTACACGTAGTTTGAACCTTTGTATATAAACGAAATGTTTATAAAACTTCAATAGCGTGATTCAGGTTACGTGTGGCGCCATCTCTTATCGCGTGCAAACAACTTTAAATTGACACGTGACGTTTGAAGTAGTCGAATGATGCGATTTCAGTGTCAAGGTCATAACTATTGATTTAAATCTACGTATGTGTAGCTAAATATTTGAACAGTGAACATAAACAACAAGAATAATAATGTATGTATCGTGTAAGTGAGTGCAAACGCAGGCGAATGGGTGTGAAAGGAACGCCAGACGAGCTGCAATGTTCACTTGAAGTTTATTATTATCACGTCAGCAGAACTGCTCGTTATTAACTAAATCATTTATGCCGATGTAGTCGTACTTCATTGGGATGGCAGTTTTTGTATGGGACGTAGCTAATAAACGTGCAGTTCATCTGATGTTTAATTGTCACTGCCGTTCATAAATATTATTAGCTCCATATTTAATTATGGTTCAACTTGCATCCCCTTAAATAATCGCTGAAAGCTCAGATAGGACTTCGGTCCTATTGGAAGGTATATGTCCAAGGGCTACCGTTTATTTAATATCTGGGGGCCTGCACCTCCCTAGTCTTCTCGTATAGAGCGATTTAAGTAAAAAAATCTGTTCTTTATGGAGCTGTTTAAATTTATGGGCAGCTGTGATCGCTCACAATCAGACGGACTGCTCGTGTGCTCGAGTGCAGTTCAAGTGCAATATGCAGTAGTTCTGGCGGCCGGCGCCCGCCGCGTGGTTCACTCGAGGCCTGCTTTTATTAAATGTTGAGATTCCGCCCGCGGCGCCGCTCGCGGACACTACAGTGACATTTTTTTAATTCTAATTCGAAAATTAAGGAAACCTTCTGTATCTCATTGTATTGTATTGTGTCACATTCTGTTGCACTGTATGTATTCTGTTCGGTAAGGAGAAAAAACAGTACAATGAAAGGGGTACTCACAATTAACGATTATTTGTTTCTAATATTTCGAACCAGTTGTAAGGCTCGTGGTCACGGCTAATCTGACCACGAGTAATACAACTGGTTCAAAATATCAGCAATCAAAAATTGTTAATCGTGAATAAACAATTCATAGTAAAATGTGATATATATTTGCTCGGCCCAATGTTATCAATATTAAAATAAATTTGCATTTTTTTTTTTTAAGTAAGCCGAGTGATTTAAAAATATTACGATTAATAAATTAAACATTAGTAGAAATTCAGTTTTTGGTGTGATCTAATCTTAATCGGACTGAACTGATTTTGACAAAATACTAATGATTTTATAAAAAGTAATTTTTAGGTTTTAAATACCGGGAATTCCTTCGTTAAATAAAAAAAAACCAGAGCCGATAGTAGGCGCTTACGGTCGTGTACGGAATCTTGTTTATGATCAATTGTTTTTGGAACAATTTTTGCATAAAATCAGGCCTGCTTGTATATTAAAGGTAGTGCGAGTACGTTCTTGTTCTGACGGTTTATAGAATAAGATTTTGTTTACCGAAGCTTTTGTTATGTTTGAAGCTCGACTTTGTGTCATAAGCTCCTTTCGCCCCGTTTCCATTGTATGGTTTGTGTAATGACGTGTCTCAGCTCGGGCGGAAAGCGATGAAATATACTCGCATGGCATAAAAATTAACAGCTGGTAAAACTATAATGACATCAAACCGATCATCAACTTAATTTTACGTATGGTTTCGGTTGGAGATGGGTGATTGCTGGCTATACAAAATGTTAATTAAATGAAATGTTATTTGTTTTTTTTTTCTTTAAAAGGCAGTATTTTTATGTGTCCGTTGATTGATTTAAACGTTGATTAAAATTATATTAAAACTCGTGTCAGATAGTAGAAATTAAGTTAGACACATGAGGTTATTAACGCCTTATTGATGCTTCGTGAAGCAATCCTGGTTTCTTTTGACGAGATTACATTTACTAGCGAGACATACCATCTCAGTCCTTAAAAGTAACGACGTATACACAAGAGATAGGTCTTCAGTTTGTTAGTGGTTTTATGTGGATGTCCATGGGCTGCAATGACTATTAATTCAGATGCCCTGTATGCTCGTCTTTTCTCATATAACAAAGGCGTGGCATGTCATCTATACATAACATATGTATACGTATTTGCAGATTTAGACACTAAATATGTGTTTTTATATCAGTATCCACATTTTAACGACTGACGTGCCCGTGGAGCTAGTGCACAACAAAATGTGACGTCATTATATTTCGTCGCTAACTCGCCATAGTATATCCGTCTGCGTTGAGACAAGTCCTTGCGGGAGTGCCTTTCGATATAGAATATTGCAGTGACTTCAGCTTACGGACTGAATTTGATACTTTGCATACTTTTATAGTAACTGAATATGTTACATATAGTGGTGACAGCTGTTCCCTCATTCTGCAATATTAACCCATTCGAGATTGATTGCACATCGTATATATGAAGTTAATTGCCGAGGCAATAAGACGGCTACACATCATGTGTGCAATTGAATGCTAAGGCTATGAGACGGCTCACATCATGTCTTCAATAACAGTAATGTGCAGTTATTCTGAGTAAATATAAATAAGAAGACTTTTTTGAACTAATGAAATCTGTAAAGTAAAGGATAACAAATTGGTTTTACTGTACGCCAAAAACTAATCTGAATTCTTTCTTACATTTAAAATACCTACTATGAATACGCACGCGGCGCTCCCGCGGATCGTTTTCGAAAAAAATCGTCGTCTCGAATGGGTTAACTTGTAATGGACTGTGTACCTATATCGCTCACGTAGCAATATATTGGCACATATTTTTTGTATATTACAGAATCAAAAATCAAATATGGATGGAATGTTTCAAGTAAAAGTATGAATTTATTTTGACAACAATATTGTATATAATAATGTCTTGTCTCGTTACGAAAACTAAAGTTATACTATATTGCCTTCGGTATATAAATTGTAAACTTTCAAACAACTACGCAGTGTAGAGACGTTTATATATTTTTATATATGTGCCAACATATTACTGAGTGCTATGTACTTTTATATCAGTATATGACTCGAGTGGAGTAATGGTTACCGTGTCTATCTGGCGCGCTAAGGTTGCATGTTCTATGCCCGGCAAAGCAGACATCTGAATGATGAATTTAGATGTCCGCTCTGGGTCTGGGTGTTCTTGAATGTATCCATGGTAACCACGATAGGGACTTAGTGTGGGGCTGTGATTGTTAAAATAGTAATTAACAAAAAATCTTCAAACATTATTTAAGTCAGTAACAACTAGTTTCCCAGCCGCTGTTGCCCTGGAGCATAGTGGACCACGCTGCTCCATTGCCCATTTGATTGTTAATGATAATTTGCTCGTTGGAATTACAAATCATTGTATTTATAACAGAAATATAACAATATTATATCAAGAGCAAAAATAATCCCTTATAGGTACACAGTCAAATGTTTTAATGTAATTTTATTTTATTTATTTCTATTAATTGATTATACTTTATATATAATTACGATGTAATAATAATAATAATGATTATGAAATACGTTAGGGTTGAGCTTATTATGTGTTGTTATATTATTTTTAATTAATTATGCAGTAATTTTATTGTTATTTTTTGTGGTGTTTTGATATGATGTCATGGGCGTATGTATATATAATAGCGGGGGAGGGGGGGGGGCGTGAACGGCCTCCACCTT
>DWON01007490.1:0-12873 GCA_018251015.1 Phocides pigmalion okeechobee
GATACACATTATTGGAGGCGACCATCTTAGTCCTCAAGAGTAGGAACGCATTCGCGTCCATCCTTAAACAGAACTTCCGTTCTGTTTGAGAATGGACGTGGTTGTCCATGGACTGCAGTGACCACTTAACATCAGGTTGCCTACATGCCCGTTTCTTACTCTTTCATAATAACAAGAAGGTTTTGCAAAGGTATTGGTTATGAAAAAAATATCGCGTTTTATTTGAAAATGTACCTGTCCGTCATCTCTTTACTCTCACACCGCTAAGCCGTAAGTGTTCTCTGGGAATGAAAATGTTACACAAGCCAAGTGACCGGAGAGTTTCACATGCCTTTAAGAAATCTATGAAGAACTCTCTGACATGCAGGTTTCCTCACGATGATTATCATCACCGTTAAAGCTAATATGTATGTTTGTAATACGCACATTATTTAGTAAAATCAGAGTCGCATAATAATCCAATCTCATGCAAAAAACCAGAATCATTACGCTATAGATGGATGCATAAATAGAATATTTTTTATTTCACATCGCTGCAAAAGGAGTTATAATATAAAAAAGTATATGTACAATAGTATGCAATAAGCGGTCTTGTCGTTCAGTACCAAGCCTTTCCGAGTAACTGCTTGTATGAGAGGATAAGAGAAGTGTGGACAGTAGAAATAGAGAAATAAGAGAAAAGTAAAGATATTGTCGTGAAGATTAAGTACAATGTTGTTTTCTTGAACATAGAGTAAATTTTACGATATAAAAGGTATTTATATCGTAAATATTATTAACGATTCTTAATTATTGATATTTCTATTTCTAACCAGTCGCAACCTTGTGCCGTGCAGCTGGTTCGAAACATCGGCAATTTAAAATATTACTATACTTTGTACTATACATTTTCCTATGTAACGCGTTTGTGTGTACGCGTTACATAGGAAAATGTGTAAATTTCGTGAAGATATTACTTTAAAATAAGTAAAAATCATTAATCTAAGGATATGGAGAAGAATCGAGTATTATAAGCGTGGATTCACTTCCGCGACTTGAAGCTGATGTGACAACTACCGTATAACTAATTACTCTACCGTTATTACCACACACGCTACAGTAGGCGCTGTGAAGGTTCTATCACACGGTGCAGTGGCCACAGGAAATTGAATTCTTGGTGGCATTTGTTCAGATTGATTATAACAGCAGAATGGATATGCCTTGAAGAAAATAGGCTTGAATAAATTGATTTACATATTAGAAAACGATTGTATAACCATTCAAGTTTCAACAATTAAATCCTATAAATTGACATAACTTCTTTATTCGTTAACCGATTTCAATACTAAATGTTAAGTGAAGCCCATCGCAATATAATCTAGTAAACTGCATTCAAATCGGATAAGCCGTTTCTGAGATTAGCGTTCACAAACATACAGATATACAGACAAACAGACAAAATCAAAATATATTGTTTTGGATTCTCTTGCCTATATAAAGGCACCCCATTAAGATTATATATACATATATGTATATATATGTTTGTGTGTGTAAGTGTGTGTGTGTGTGTCATGGACACAGCGATCAGTTACTCTTTTGTTATATGTATAGAAGCTATAACCTCTCAAATAGGACAAAAAAACAAATGACGATACTAATTATTCATATCCAGATGAAAGCTTTCATATCTTGTTATCAGCCTTGAAGAATACTACGGGTAGAGTATAATCGTAATGAATACTGGTAATGAATAAATAGTTCTGAATAACGTACGACTTAGGTTCAGTTTTTAGTATTTTACGCACGTTTAGTAGTTATATTGATCCGGCTATCTAATCGGGCTAACACAAAAACAAGGCCTAGATGAACCAATGATACATATAAAATTAGTTCCAAAAGATTTTTGTACATTTTAACATAGAATACATATATTTTATAACGCAGAACTCTTTGCTGCGTGATATATTTAAATTTTATTTCGGATATAATAGACCTCTTAATTTGAAGTACGGTGATCCGGCAAAGCCAGATGGTCAGATAACCGGTGCGTTACGGGAGCGGCATTGACCGCTGCCAAAGATTATGCTACTTTTAAAGGTATTAATTGATTTGAGGAAGAGGACTGTCGTTTATTTAACCTTCATAGCAAAAATGCACACCCTACCACATAACAAAGAGCAATTCCTATTTTTCCGTTACTGGACTGGAGAAATAATGGCAGGCTCCATCGCCTCGCCGCCTCCGTGGTCCTTTCCGTCTTACTAGTTAATTATCTTATGTCAATTTAAGAATACGCGGAATGCAAATTCATTATTCATGTTTAGAATAAAGTGCAAGTAGCGCTCACAATAGAAGAATATAATTTCTATTTATTTCAATAAGTGCCACAAACTCTTAATCACGATTACCGCTTGAACATTTCAATATTATTCCGATAAACAAAGAAAGTAATACTATAAAAATATCGGAATATAAAATATACATGTGGTATGATCGGTCTTTCTATATTACACTAGCAGATGCACTATATAATGCATCCATAAAATAGTTAACAATGATAAACCAAGCGACGGTTTTGTATGTCCTAGCGCTTTTGTCTACACTTATCTAGAAGTGATTTCTTTTTTCGTTCAAAAAAGCGTAACCCGGCAGTTGTCGCACGCTCGCTCGCTTCCCGCGGGATTCCATCTCGTACCGCTCGCTCGACTGCGCTTACGTTTTAATTGATCTCAATGCTCGAGACGAATGGAGTCGCTACGGAAATGATTTTTTACAAGCTGACTCACTCTTTCGGGTTTGACGGTCGTTTCGCTAGCGCGCGGCGTGGAAACGTTATTAGTGATGAAAAGAAATAAAAATGTTTAACTTATTGAATAGTTTACTGCCTAAAAAGTACATTTACAGCAAAGTATTTTGTGAATTATGTGTGCATAATCTAGGTTGAATGTCCAAAAATATTGATTGAATTCTTGAATAGTTTATTGCTTAAAAAGAATATGTATACTAAAGTACTTTACACATAATCTAGGTCGATTGTCCAACGAAACAATTGATTCATAATATAAAACAAAAAATAACAAATGATTTTCTTGACATTTAAGAAAGAATAGAAATTAGAAAATAGAAATTTGTAATGCCAAGATAATTTATACGAGGTGAAAGCTTACGTGCTGAATCTATCTAGACAAAGATTTTACAGCATCCTGTTAAGAATATCTAAACTAAAATACCTAGAAAGTAGTAATGCAAATGGGATGTCTGCTAGAAATACGTACGGCGACATTTGCGTGTATCGAGCAATAAAGTCCATTGCAGCCGTTTAAGGCTATGGCAAAAATGCTCGTAACTTTAACTACTTCACAAACAAATAGTTGCGAACAACATCCGAACGGCAACACTTGGTCTTACGCATCAATCAAATCAAGCTTAACATATCTAAATATGGTTCTTATTTCGAAAGGGTATTAGTCGAAATTAGCGTGGTGGATTTTGACAGTTGGCGTGCGTACTGTGCCACTTTATAGGAACGTCACACGATAAATTGACAAGAAGGCCGTAACTTGCGGCACACAGTACCAGTGCGGAGGATTCATCGAATAATTGTACTGCCAATAGCTTAACGGACCTTTTATTTTTACCGAAGCGACGCGAAGTAGCCGTTGGCATTTTAATGTGACGCGTGAACACATAACCGCACTTAATTTTGTCCTAATGCGCGCGTCTGAGCCCAAGAATCTTTGGCTTTGGTTTGCTCCGTTTTTCTCGCAAGAATATCTGTGAACAGAATCGCCGATGAGCCAGATAAGGCGAGTATTTCTTTAAATATGCAAAGCGCAAACTTTGTGCCTCTTCCGACAGGATGCTGAATAATTTTACACGCTCTTAATGGTTGCGTGTCGTTTTAATTCAAGCGCTTTGCATTGACACGGTAACAGGGAATGTTAATTATTTAAAGACTGAACGAGAGTAATTACTGTCGATTATATTAACTGATAACGAAACCGTAGGAATATTAAGCTTTCCGTGTAAAAAGTTAAAAGGTGATGATTTAAAATTCACCTTCATCAATTATACAAATTACCTGTTTTAAATCTATAGGCAATCATTAGGTATTAGTTTTTTGTGGTGGCCGGCTCGCTTACATATGAGCCGACTATCTAAGGTCTCAGGATTAGCAACGCTTCTAAGATTCACTCCAAATATTACTCCTGTTACTTGAATTAACTGAAATCCATAAACAGCAACGATAACTTAACATCAGATGAATGGTACCCCATTTAAATCTTAACTTTTTTTAAAAAGTTTTTTTTTATTAAAAAAAATATGTAGTCCTAATAAGTATATTTTACATAAATAATATTTAAATGTACAGCAATTTAAATCTGTATTCTACATTTTACATACGAACTAGTTTTTTTTTATTTTAATCAGAATACAGACTTAAGCAGGCACCTTGGATTTTTTAAAGTTATATGGGTATTAGAAATCAAGTACAAGTGGTAATAAACTTTTAAAATTATTGTTGTAATCTACTTAATTGGTCATTATTGTTTAACGATGAAACGAAACATCGCGAAGAGAACGTGCGGACGTGCCTGGGAATACGTAAAAAAATTGACAATGCCCTGTAAAACACCAATAGTGCTTTCTAAACCTTTTCACACTGAAGAGAGTTAATAAACACGGACATATAATAAAACATAAATTCAGAGGCGATTGTATAAAACTGTCATGAAATTTTAAAGCTTTCAACACTACAAGCGTATAATCAAGTCAAACAATCTAACTTCTAGCGCTATAGCCATCTATTGTCTGAACAGATAGCAATAAAATCTATGGAATCACTAGATAATGAACAAGGATATACGAGCTTCGACGAGCGAACATCCTGCGCTTGGGTGCGAGCATAGAGAGGCTGATTACTGAACGATGATACCGAGTAGCAGATATCGTTTAAATAAAATTTTAAAAGTATTCGGGAGTCCTACGTTACGAGGAAAACCGATCATGAAGGGGGCCGGCCTAACAGCCCACCATGAGAATATGTCGCCTCTATATCGACATGTACGAGTTTAACAATGGAAATGAATAAATAAAAGAATTGGTATTAAAATGCGAAAAAAGGACTTACTAAAATATTAAAGTTGATTATTTATTAATTTGGTAAATAAAATTTAATCACCTGTGTTTTATTTAAATTTGTTGTATATAATATTACTTTACATTAAGTTTATTAAAACCTTTAAAATATTAAAAAATCATAAAAAAGGGTTATCTAATAACAGGTACGGTTATCAACTAATCTAGAATCTTTCAACTGTATAAAGCTTAATAAATTAAAATAAATATTTTACATTTATTTAAAGGATAGAAACACAGAAACAACAACTTATTTATTTAAAAAATATATTTATTTTGTATAAGCATACAGGGTCACTTCTATATTTACTATTACATTACTATATACATAAATTCATCTCTTTATATCTGTTTTTGTAGTTTCCAATCCATTATTAATCTACTATCAAAACACAAGTACTAGGGCAATCTTTTTCAGAAATGTCAAATATTGTTTCCTTTTTTCTCTTTTTTATTTTTTCTCTTTTGTTTATTAAAATTAACTACTCTACTTTTACTGAAATCATCCTTTCTAGCACCGTTCAAATAACATATATATATATATATATATATATACTAGTACAATATCATTACAACATCGCACGGTATCGGCAAACCGCTCCACCCTGCTGGCACCTTCCGGTCGATGTCGGCAACGTGACATAATTTAGCACCAGCGCCGATGACCAAGGCATTTTTCTAAAGACAATACAAGCCTCAGCCAATGGAATATTCAGAGTGCCTTAAGAATTCTCATTCTCGCACCCACTAATGAATAGCTATTCTTTGAGCATTTTAACTATGGACCAAGGAATGGCATTCGAGTGTACAGGTTTCTTAAAAGGTCCTCGATATGCGTTGGACCCTTTCCGCTTCGTTTAATTTATGGACACGCATACTTTTTGGTCCGTTTACATTAATTATTAAACGCATTAAGATTTCGCTTGTCGTATATTTTTTGTCCCGACTTTAACTTCAGTGTGTGAAGTTTTAAGTGTTATATAGATAAGAAGATGTATTGTAACGTAACGTAATAATAACGAGCAATAACTTCTCTGGAATTGTTGTGTGAAGTATAGATTAACATTTGATGTATATATTTTTTGCTGATCGCAGCTGCTACATATGATCTCAAATAGGGCTAAAAGTACTTCAGCTCGAATAAGAACTAGCTATCAGATCTATCTATCTACATGAGCACTGCTACCACTGAAAAATAAAACCCTCACTCATATGTGTATAGACCACCACATAACTGATACATAAAAATTGCATAAATAAAAACACGTTTTTTTTTCACTCAATCTTTTGTCGAATTATAAATTAATATAATATTTAAATTCAACGTTTATACAAGTCAATGTACGACTATTTATATAAATTTAACAGTATACCTAATAATTTATTAAAATAAAACCCTATCCTAATGAATCTACGGGCAGTCCGTGCTTATGCGGCGTGGTGCCAAGGATGATTACATTCCCATGCTGAATAGCGATCGCAATTCTCGAGATATGAACCAGCCCTTGTCACCAGCAACATCGACCAAACCTCATACTAATTATTGCAAAAGATTCTTGGTTCTCGGACCCCTTTGACCAAGAGTTTCAAAGCCGGCGACGCCGGTGACTCCGACTAGTCTTGCAGGTGTACATAGGTGACGGTGTTCTCCATCAAGTGTCCTGTCTTAGATTTCGACAGGCTATTTATAAAAGAAGCGAAGCGGAACAATTTAATTCATGTATAACATTCCTTACGCGTCAAATTTAATTTACGATTTCGTAATAGGAAACAATAGTAATAAGGCAATTTTGTACATTAGACACGCGTGTCCGTTAAGCGTCATTATATTAACTCGATGTATACAAATTCCACTTTTTAGTTCCAATGTTTTATATTCAAGATAATAATATTATGTAGCCGCCCTGTTGTGAGCGTTTTGAATCCTTTTTATACTTGAACATTACTAAAACGTAGTCGGTGACACCGTGGTATGAATAAATTAATACTAATTAGAGTTTGTCGTGTAATCATATTCAGGAGGGCCGAGGGTTCCGTGTTTGAAGTCTATTGTGGAAGGATACTGCATGACAGTTCTTTGGTTGGTACCGCCTGTCATTATTCGTAGTTCACAGTTCGTGGGCGATGACGTTTGTCACACGGTATTCCGCATATTTCTACTCAAAGTCAAATGGCATTTATTTAGAGATAATTACAGAAATCTTGGACGGCAAAATAAATGTAACATCGCGCGATGTCTATGGAAAAGGCAGCGAAATTAACTCCATAAAGGCGTTTACGTATCTTTTAATATAATTAAAAAATATTATTTATTACAAAATTCGTTTGCATAACACTCAACAAATTATCACCGATGTTTTATAAATCGTATTTGACGTTAACCAATACAATGCAAATGCATCGATTAGAATGCCGCACAGGCTATAATGCCTACCGTTAAAATGCAACGAGGATTGAATGGAAATATAATGGTGCATAAACATTTGACTATGACATAAGCAAAGGTGCATTCTTCAAGCAGGACTTCAGGTAGTTATTTTGTGGAACATTGTAGATTTTCTATAGAGCATCCTTACTTCGCACCTTTAACAAAACGAAAGGGCATTTACGACTGTTTTGTTTTTATTTTTTATGTTAAAAGAGTAGTGATTGACTGTGTAGATCACTAGACGTTAAGTTGTCGCTTCAGCCTATGGACATCAAAAGTTAAAGATAACTAAAGCTCAAAGATTGTATGTAAACGTCGTTACTCTTGAGAACTAAAAGGTTACTCTTGTAGATTAATACCTCGTGTAAACATTGACCGCAATGACTTTTCTAAACAAAATGCAAGATTTATTTACGGAGGATAATAAAGGTAGCATGGGTATCTCTCCCATAAAATACCTAGCATAGTTTACATTTCATGTAATATCCGTAAATATTTTGAAGTTCTATTACATATGAAACGACCACCTTAATAAGTGGTCTCTAAGTTGCTTTGGTAATCAAGTTCACACGGGCAGCAATGGCCATTAAAATTAGAAATGAACCTAGACAAACAAAAACTTAATAAATTATTTCTATTCTTAATATGAGCTACTTTATGTACATATGAGGACACCATAATAGTTCAGAGGAGTAATAATACGTCTGTGATCGACTTTAGTTCAGACTTGTGCTCCATATGGACTTTGTTAGTGTCCAACAGTGGTAGTGATTACCTATAATCAGGTGGACAGCACGTTTATATAAAATAATAAATATATTGAAACGATTTCAAAGTAATATCATTGTAGAATTCATACATTTTACTATATAACGAATACTCACGATTAATACTCTTTTATTGCCGATATTTCGAACCAGTTGCATGGCTCCATGTCATGGTCAGGACTAAAGCCATGCAACTAGTTTTAAATATCGACAATTAAACAGTGTTAATCGTGACTATCCGTTATATAATAAAATGTAGAAATAAAACATTAAAAGTATTGACATATCTTTATTTTCTATTTTACACACTGAGAATTCTGAACATAAAACACTTTACTACTAGATTTAAATTATATTTAACGGTTTTAATTGTTGTTTTGCCTTCACGCCGCTATAAATTATTTAACGCACATATTAATGATAACTTCAACAGTAATTTACCATTAATATTGATTAACTTTTGTTCTAGAGTTCCCTCACATCATTCACCTTCAATGGGGCAGAAAGGTCTCGAGTGGTGACCAGGTCTGGGTAAAAGGAACAAAGGGAATCTCCTAACCAGGTGAACCGACGACCTGATAAGAATAGGTGGTTACCCCTGGATGCAGAGGACACAGAACCGTTACAAAATGAATAAAAAACAGAACAATAAAAGAATTTACAATAAGCCGTGTATTCCAAAAATTCCCACAGTTATTGTTTCCTTACTGTATTTTATATAAAAGTGGAATATTTCAATCACGTATTCGTTCATTCATGATCTTACTTAAAGTATGAATAAAAATGCTAACATAACTTAGAAGTCAAACACCGTACGCATTAAACACACGGATATCTTTTACCGTATCGTTTATAAACAATCCATAAGAATTATAAATATACAAGACAGTACTTTATATGCACCAAACACCTCATTAAATGTCCTACAATTTTCCTATCTCCGTAAACTTGTACAATGGGTAAAAAATAAATGAAGAGTGAGGTTTGAATACGACGGGGCATAGCCGAGTGAGTTATTCAAATGAAGTTTTATAGGTTTTTCATACTAGCGTCTTGTGTTCGCATTAGTTTCTTATTTTCTTAACATGCTCAACTACCCGTTACTAACCCATTGCTGGGAATGTGTCTCAGTTTAGAATGAAAAGGGTTACGCCATAGTTCAGTATGGTTGCCAAATGCTAATTAATAGATACGCTTTTTTGAATAAGACAGATTTTAGGTATAAGTGTCAGACATAGCGATTTCTTTGTGATGTTTTCCTTCACTGTTAAATGACATTTCATTCCTAAACTACATATAATTCGCCAGATATTCGAACTCCGGACCTCGAGTGTGAAAACAAAATCTTAAACTTGAAAAAATGGCTGTCACTATTTACAAATTCACAATTTTTTCGATTCGTGTCTACCTTCGACAATTAGTTTTGCATATATTTACTATGTACATGCAAGATATACAATGAACGCTCCCCTCAGATGTTTCCTGAATTTATCTCCCACACATAAATTCTTTGAAATCCTAAATGAAAGCTGTCCTTCTAAGCCTGAACTGCCCGCAAATCGTTCTAAAATTACAATTTAGCTTTAGCAGCGGTAACTACTTTCCACCAGATCCCATCTGTTTTTTCGCTACGTCAATATATTTTATATCCTCTACCTCTTCATAATCATATTACAAAGCCTACCATTATCTTACACTATTTAATGTATAAGATGTAGTATATTCATTTTTATATAGATATATTCTATGATACGCTCACTTCCAATACGAATTTGATAATAAAATAAATAATAATCACCTGATTTAAACGTCATTATTTTTTTACGCCGAAAGACATTTAAACCAAGTCGTCGTAGGTATGACAAGTCCTTAAAATGAAAGTACGGTACGCTAGTATGAAAAAACTATTTTATACACATTACTGAGGCCAGCCGCTGACATATTCGATAATTTATACGAGTAATGGTCTAGGACGATACTATTCTGTCGTTTACGGCCAGCTCTCTATTAAAGGAGCTGACTTTATCGTACAAACAGTTTGGCGTCGGCGTTTGAAATCGCAAGTCTCTCTTTTTGTCACTGCACTGATACATTATGATGTTAGTTTCAAGGAACTTAGTTAATACTTTGACTGCGGCGCGGATATATATGATCGGGTCAGTATTGCGGGAGGCGGGCCTAAGCTGGAGCTTATTTGATTAGACTGAAGATACGCCGATGAATTACTGAAATATTGATTTTTTAGCATCTGTGTATCATCTACCAATATACACGTAATGTCCGCCCCAGTCTTGTAGCGCCGACGTAAAAACAGCACCTTTGTTCGCTCGTAGTTCATACAAATTTGTCCGTACAACACAGGTGTGTAGGAGTCGCAAGCGCGTCGTGCCCAGTATGTTGAGGAGGATTTTTAAAGACAAAGCAATTTCGCCGTGACCACGAGCTGCCGAGCCGTGACAATTGTTGCATCATACATCAAAAATAAAAAATCGTGTCTACCTGGTACACAGTTAAACGTATAAATTCCGCGATAATATTACTTTAAAATCAAACGTTACTTCCATTTTATAAAGAAAATGTTTAAGGTGGAAGATATCGAGAAAACCACATTCGTAATATCTATGGTCACATTTGCCTATGTAATTAGATCAATGCAAATAAAAACCTGATATCTGTCTGTTGCATAAAAAGAATATGACAATCGATAACTTTTCTTTTACGACCATTCTAGATTCCAACTCAGATACAAAGTCTTAATATTCAAATTTGAGCCATAAAAAATTCTTTCCGACAAATATGTCGGTATTTTGGTAGTGGACTGCACATGGCGCAATAAACTACTACAGAAATAGTATAAATTCAAATGTTTTGAGATAGTGGCATTTTTAAACAGATTCAATAAAGGAGTTCTCGAGACGAGCGGTAATGTTATGTGTATTCAATTTAAAAGGAAAAATGGTAGAAGGTTTTTAAAGGTAGGGAACTATAGTTCGACCGGGGACGTACCACCGCCGTACTTCCCCGTAGAACCGTACCGTACCTTACTTCCACTTTGAAGTAAGGCGTTCGAATTCAGAGGCTGTACGTGGATGTCCATGGGCTACGACTACTTAACATCAAGTGGTTTGCATTCTCGTTTGCTACTCTTCTCACACAAAAACAAAGGTTTCGTTGAAACTACGATTGGACGGAGGTATTTTCGTCAAGGCTGTTTCTAGCGTGACGGTATTCTTGCTTTTCAATTGAAAAGGTGCGATATTCGGCTGCATTTAAAAATGAAGCGATTATCTTGGTCCTTAGGAGTAGCAATGGAACATACTCAGGTCAGATCAAACTCAAGATATCACATTGTTCAGTAGTCTCTTAGTACAAAGTGGCCTGTATAAATATTTGCTACACTTCTCACATATAATGAATCGGCCACCATTTCTAAATAATAATATGTCGTCAAATGGACTTATTGCAAGTTACCTAACGCCTTAAAACTAATTATAATAAAAATCTAACCTAAATAGTTTATAGGGCTTCCGTGCCCATACGGCCGGGCGCCAAGAACGCTAACCACATTCCCGCGCTGAATAGCAACCGAAATTCTCTGCGCAAGATATAAACCAGCCCCCTTGTCACCAGCAGCATCGAGGAGACTAATGGAAACATGGGACTCATAATAGCAAACATAACGAATCAATTATAATCAATTACTTTGTTACCATGCCACATACACGGACTCCCTTTACACTAGTTTAGGTTAGGCTTTTATTATAATTAGTTTTAAGATATTCATATGTATATGTATTTCGGTTCTGATAAATAGATATAATTTAAATCAATTACCATATCCATAATGAATTCGTTTCGTTACTATAGTGAATAACTAACTCAGATCTATAACAGAACTATTCGTACGTCGACCAAATTCCCGGAACATTTCCCTCGCTCTCACCGGTAACAAATCGTGAGGTTACGATAGGAACGGACAGTTATTAGAGACCGTATAGTTTTATGCATATCCGATTTGCGTGTATTCATTACGTGTAGAATAAAATAACAAACATTTGGGCCTGAAAACGTTTGCAATACATTGTATGACCGATGCTTATTTAATAGACGTAAAAACTAATATAAATCACAGACATCAATATGTATGAAAAGCGCACTGCATGGCATCGTAAATGATGGACAAAGTTAAGTAACGTCGGTAGCGGTTTGATATACGATGGGTAACCCCTAGTGTATAATTTTAGGACATGATTCCGAGCTTCACGGCGAACGCTAAAACGCCGATTCCGTTGTTTTTTGGATGTTACAATGTTTGTTGTTACATAAGCAATATACAAATAAGTCATAAAGGGCTACCCGGAAACATTCTTGTAGTCTAAAACTTAACTATAAATTATTATTTTTATTTCAACTTTGAATGTATTCTTTGTGATACCCATAGTATATACACATTATTTATTTATTTATTCATTTATTTTATTACGAAAGAATAAGAAACGGGCATGCAAGCCACCTGATGTTAAGTGGTCACTGCAGCCCATGGACAACCACGTCCAATCT
>DWON01007491.1:0-12872 GCA_018251015.1 Phocides pigmalion okeechobee
ATGTTGCAACAAGCGTTTGAATACGTGGTTTAATAGCTCTAATTCCCACTGCACTGTCGCCGAAACTGATACGGTGTCAAATATTATGATATGCATGACGGCTCAAGGAAACATGACGGTCATTTGATACTCAAGTAGTTTGACTATCGCTTATTTTACTATAAAAATTACTGCTATATAACAGTAATCCTTAATATAAATTTTACTCGAAAACAAAATTCGTAACTGAGGCCCCATATATCTGGGGCCCCATATATCTACTTGACCGCCTCAGGACTGAGATAGTCGCCTCGTTTGTAAATGTAGACTACTGCATCTCTCCAACCTAAACACAAGAATAGCTTTAGGGCGGATTATGAGTGCAGCGGTGGGCAGCCTCCCCGATCTAGCTATAGTTCTACTGCCTTGCAAACTAAAAAAGACTAAAGATTGAGCCTATTTTGCAACCATTAACGGTGCTTTTTTCATATTATAATGTATCAAATCAGGTACATACTTCGCAAATAAATATAATTTTCAAAATCAGTTCATAAATGAACTAACGAACAAATCGAACGTCTTTCACCTATCTGCTACTCATACTCTAGGGTACTGTTGACACTCGTGGGGAAGGAGACAGGTAGAACAGTCGGAGAGGTTATTAAGGCTAGAGGGTTTCCTTTTAATAGTTGCCATACAACTCGGTAAATTATTAAAATACGATTGACAACCATACTTGACAACCGCGTTAGTTTTTTCGAAGTTAGTTAAAATGAGTTCTAAATACACGGCTCATTTAATAAACTAGTACGTAAATTGACTCAAGGTTAACAAGGTCGTTTCAACTTTTTCTAATTTATAATTATATTTGAAAAAAACTTATGCATATCATAATTTGTTACTTTGTACTGCACCTACACTGGCACCTGCAATGTAACTTTCTAATCGTCATAAAATACAATTATATTTTTATATGACGTATGTATAGCGTGTGATATGTGACGTGTGACGTATGATGTGTTGTGACATACGTGATGTGCGCTGTTTAATGATTCACGTGTGATAATAGTGATAACACATGACGTGTGATGTATGGTGTATGACATGTGATATATGACATATTCGTATATCGGATACAAACAGATTTTCATGACCGTTTCAATAACTCAATATCTCGTCAAATGCTTCAAACAGGTGGATCATGAAGCCTCATAAACGTTAACTGCAGTACCACAGGGAGGACGAGCAGTGGTAGCCACTTACGCACATGTACAAATATATATATGTATATATATTTTTTTTATTGTGAAAGAGTAAGAAACGGGCATGCACGCCACCTGATGTTAAGTGGTCACTGCAGCCCATGAACAACCACGTCCAATCTCGGAGAGAACAGAAGTTCTATTTAAGGATGGATGCGGATGCGTTCCTACTCTTGAGGACTAATATGGTCGCTTCCAATAATGTGTATCCGGCAACCACACCTCCCCAATCGAAACACAATACATGAAGAACATGTTGGTTTACTGCGGATTATAAGGGTGGCGGTGGTGCCGCCCTGGGCGAGATCTGACGGCTCTACCACTTTTAAAAAATTCATGTAAGTTGATATCTCGTATGCTTATGATTTTTAAGGAATATTATCGCGGAATTTATGCATTTTACTAAGTACCGTGTACTCACGATTGACGTTTTATGATTGCCGATATTTCGAACAAATTGCAAGGCTCGTAGTCACGGCTAAACTGCGGCGGGGGAAACTGTTGACACACACACATACACCACGCACACATAAGCACACAATTGCGATTGTTACTCAACGGGGGAATGCAAATAGCGTTCTTGGAACCATGCCGCATGGGCATGGACTCCCTCCCGAATTAGTTTTAAGATTTTCATCATTGTAAGATATATATTTCCTAATATACAAAATATTTTTTAATAAATCTTTGACAGTTAATTAGGAGGAGAATGACAAGTGCCCTTAAGGTGAACTTAGATTTATCCTTTATACAATTTTAGTTATCTAACTTTAATCGTAAAGGCCGACATCTCTATGAATTTTTCCAAGTAAATTTTAAATTTTGTCCGAACAAAAAATATTTTCCACAAAGTTTGGAAGGTTATAGAGGACATTTTATTAAGTATCGTATAATTCGTAATATTTTCTCACATTCCACTTTATTTTAAATATTTAAATCGGATACAAATATTTAAATCGGATATATTTAAATCGGATCGGAAATCTTTTATCGGAAAAAATATTCGATCCCATTGAAATTATTTATTGTAGAAAAAAAAAACCTGTTGTGGAAAGTAAATCTTATTGAGATTAAATATCCTGAAAAATAAGTGTTATTTTGATAAGGAAGATGTTGTCAGCGGAATGTTTAGAAAATATAAATATTAGTAATTACGGGAATATAATTCCAAATATGGGTTATATTAGGAATTATAATACTTAATATGGCTTTTTTTAGGCATTATACATATAACTTCTTGTATATAATTCCGTAATTACTAATTAGTAATTATTAATTACTAATCACTAATTAGTAATTACGGAATTATTAATTACTAATTACGAGATTACCCATACTTATAAATATAACCAATACTTCCGGTATTAACCCAACACTTTCAATATTTACCCATTACTTCAAATATTTTCATTGTAAAACGACCAAGGACTCTAACTTTCTACTAAACACAGAACTTTGTGGTATCGTTGTTTCAGTCTTATAGAAGTTTTACTGCGGAACTGTATTATCTCGGTTCATCCCAAAGTTTATTACTTGCACCACCTAGTCTTGGCTTAGGAGATTAGCGGACGGGCTTGCGATAAGGGCATATACACGCTTGTTGCATGGCGACTTTATATTTTTAGCAAGAAGTTAACTTGCAAATTAGCATCCAGTTCGTCTGAATTTAAATAATCGCTGCAGTCTTGGGCCTTTTCGTAGAATAAGAGGAATTATTCCGTCAAGTTGATTAAAAGTGTTGTGATATACCTTTAATATTTTTTATACATAGTACAATTATAATTCAGTTAGTACTGCTGCCCTTACACAAGTCTGAAGTCAAGTCAAGTGAATTCAAATCTGAAGACGAAACAATTTCAACAGTAGCTTATACATATATGGTAGTTAGATAAATCCACGCAGTTGATGTTTAATAGTCATTGCAACACTAGGACATTTAAACACGATTTCAGACATATCTGAAGTATTTTCTGAGTTTGAGGTTACCTCGTTCTAAGTTCAGTCGAATAGTGTACCTTCGCAGCCGAGACTAGAGTTGCATTACGGCTGATTTTGAGTGCTATGGTACCTTCCCCATTGTACTGTACTTCAACTGTCTATCAATATACGAATAGTTGATTCGTGATATTTAATAATATAAATTCGGGCTTTCTACATCTTTATTTATATATCACACTTTTGATAAATGGGTAGATATAGATATATTGATATACATATAGATATATTGAAAGGCCATTAAATAAAATACTCGATATATCTAAAGATGGGGTAAATTTTAGGAATTGCTTTGTGTACTAAACCATTATTTTTTAAAGTAATTCAGGAATAAGGTCTTACAGGTACTAAATTGGGTCGAATTGAGAATAATTTGATTTTAGGGTGTCTATAAATATGAGACCATTATAAAGTTTCAATCTCAGTTTTGAGGTCGTTTAATCCCTACAGTTATAGAAGTAGAAGGTTTGTTCATTTAGTTTTCCCCAAATTTTTATTTAGGTATTGCTTATTGTATACCCAAAAGGTATGCAGAGTGACTTCATACCTTTTGGGTATACAATTCGGTTTGGTTTCGACTTAAGCTATGCATGAACACACTATCTCTCGGGAAAGAGTGGCCTTAAAGAGTTCTAGTTAAGGCAATCGTCTTCAAGTAATGTTTTTCGTATTACGTATTGTGAGACAGTTTTTAACAGGGATCTATACATTTGTGAGCAAAACAAGTTTATGTTAATCTATTTAAAAGTGGAAAGAGATTGAAAAACCCAGAGATCATCGTGCAGCCGAAACCACTAACCCTAGATTTCAGTTTTTTTTCAAATTGGTTGCTTATGTAGCGCAAGGATGTATGTATGTAAGAATTTATTCGTGGCTATGAGCCCTGTAACTGGTTCCAAATATTGGCAATTAAGAATAGTTCATAGTAAGTACTCCTTTCATAGTAAAATGTACAAATTCCGCAATGATATTAGCCATATAACTATTTTTCGAAAACCCAACCCGGAATTTGAATAGAAGTTGGTTATTTGAATATAAGATGACTAACATGATTCTTTTTTTCCTTTTATGTATTTGTTTTAAATATATATTTAGATTGAAATATATCTGCGTTATTTATATCACATCAAATCAAATCAAATCAAATTTATTTGTGAATAAGTTGGTTACAATATATGGTAATACATTTTACTTGAGGCGCTTATTCCACCACTAAGTGGCTCACAAATATTGATTATGGTTATTAAATTATCATGCATACAGTAATAAAAATAAATGTATGAAATGTATGTAAAAATAAAGATCATATATGATATATATAAATGTTATACATAGTGTAACATCGACTTCTGTGCAACAAAAACAGACAATCGCATAGTCGAAATTTTATTTTAACACCAAAATATGAGTTAGTGTTATCTCGCTACAGGATTCCTTAGGCCGCAAATCCTTGGAAGTTTCCGCCTTAGCTTGGGGATTTTTAATTATGTCATTAAAGTGGCCTGCGCGTGCAACAAACTGATTAACTAGTTTTATCGCTTTAAGGGCACGCTTCGCCATAATTTATAGGGTTCTAAGGCTTACGCCCGAAGAAACTTATGTAATATGTGCCGTGAGGTGGGAAAATGGCGCGTTTGAACAACTTAATATGTTTGTGCCGGTAGCCGTTTAGGCATACAACAGAAGTTATCGCACTTTTTTCTTATATGAGAAATATTGTAAACGAGCATGCAGGTTGGTGTTAAATAGTCGCTATGCTCGACATCCATATGTAACTTGAAACATGATTGAAATCTTATTTGAGGTAGATGTGTTGTTACTCTTAAGGACTAGGATGCTTCACTTCTAAGTGTTGCCGGCAACCATCGCCAATCGAAACTTAAATATTACTTTATAGCGGATTATGTGGGCAGCTATGGTACCACCCCTGTAAAACTGTAGTTCTATTACCTTGATACATGGAGCTTCAGATAAAGAAATTCTTATAAAGCACCAACGAAAGTCAATTAGTGGATTTTTGGGTGGTGGAAGTTCCACAATATTCTGTAGCGATCCAACAGTACTGAGTATCTTTGAAAAGAATGTAGAAAAAAGATGAAAGAGGGAAAAGGGAAGAGGAAAGAGGAAGGAAAGATGAAAGAGGATAGAGGAAAGGGGGAAGGGGAAAAGGCAAAGAAGTAAGGAGTATGGGAAAAAGACAGGAGGAATAAGAAAAGGAGAAAGATTTTACCTTGTGAACGTTTTGAGAGGCGTCTCAGAATAGCTTTCACTTATTTTCGCAGTAGGTTTTTGTGCCCCATATAAATATTTAGGCGCTTTGAGATATGTCACATTTTAAATAACCCATTCAGTGCCTTAGTCTTTGTAATCTAAATGCTAATTACCTAGTTTTGTATGATAATGAGAGCCGTATATAGGCTTTGTCATGTAATGTTTTTGTCTCTTGATAGTTGTATCGTTGAGTAAATAAGCCAGTGGTTAAATTTAGATAAATATAGGCTTCTAACAATAGGGATGTAGAAACAAAAATGTTTTTTGACGTCATTCCATGCGATTACATACATACGGCCTCTTAATTTGATAATAACTGGTAAAACCAACTTTTTGAGAAAATTACAAAAACGTCGTGGAACATTAGGTAAAATGCAATCAAAACTTTTGTGTCTCTTTAAAATTAAGGGATTTTACAGTAACCCGCGAATTTTCTTAAAATAGCACGATTGTTTTAACTCTTTTATAAAATAAAAAGGATATCCATAAAATAACTCGGAATATTAAAAGAACGACGAAAGCGTTGAAAACGAGTCTCGTGACTGATTGGAAACGACTTAAAAAATCAATTCAGTTAAACCGAGATAATCGAATAAAAAGTCGATAGGATACGAAATGATTTCAACCAATTTTATATTGGAACAGCGGCAAATTTAATAGGAAAAGATTTTATTGCTTGGGGAATATTTAAAATCTTTATCAACGTCAGTGGGAAAGTAATATAAATATTTTTATAACTGTTTTAAATGCTCGATAAACAACCGATTAAGCGATTTAAATAATGAATAAATTATTAGTTGATCACCTCACGAAATTTCTTATAACTTGTAATCGGCTTAAATCGACTAATCTTGTAACGAAATTCTAGCGATCAATCTTGTCGCCTGAATAATGTTAACTCTAGAAATTGACTTCTGTCGGGTTCAATAATCGATTTTATTACCTACTTATACTCGCTGTAGTATATATTTTTTATGTGAGAAGAGTAGCAAACGGGCATTCAAACCACCTGATGTTAACTAGTCGCAACCCATAGATATCCACGTACAACTACAAAAACGACCGAAAACCTACCTGAGCTCGAACGTATCTGAGTAGCAACGTATCTAACGTTGCTACTCCTGAAGACTAAAACGGTCGCCTCGTTTCAAAGTGTAGCCAGCAACTGCACCTCTCCAACCGAAATACAAGTAACGCTTTACGGCGGATTATGAGGGCGGTGGTGGTACCTCCTCGACCGAACTATAGTTCTCCCACCTTTAAAAATAACGAGTTTTATTTTTCATGTGTAGAAAGGTGTAAAGTGTAGGAATCAAAATATTGCTATTCATTTGTTGGGCGCGAGTATATTTTCAGAAGAGAATCGGTTATGACAGATGCATATTGGTATATTCTGCATACTTTCAGTTCATTTCAAGGTGACAGCTCTTCCGGGCTAAAGCTACCGGGAACTACAACTCAACCGGGGTGGTATCACCGTCGCTTGTAAAGATGCAGTTGTTGGCAACACTTACAAGCAAGGCGACCATTTTAACCCTCATGAGGAGCACATCTGTACAAGACGCTAAGTAGGATTTAGTCCTGATTGATGTTAGACGTGGATATTCACGGGCTGCCAATGAATATCCATTATAATCCATATAAGGCCATTAAACCATAGAGGGCCTGCTTGCACGTTTGCTACTCTTCAACGTTAAAATAAACTTTCCAGATTTTTTTGATGAAGCTGTAAGCATTCAGTTGTTTCACCGTTAAAACAAGGAATATTTTTCTTTTAGAATAAAGTGACAAATGATTTTAAACTTACCAAAATCTTACATCTATATTTTATATTATATCTAAATATATATAGGTATCTATCTCTAGGTATCACTTATATAAAGGTATATACGAGTACATAGATATAATTCTTAGTACTAGAATCTTGCGTAACGTAACGACAGTAACTATATTGTCTGTCTGAAATGCGAGGTATTCCGGATTTCGAAGTTAGAACACATACCTACATTTGTTAGAACGAGGAATCTTTGCCAGATTCCTTTGTCACCGTAACTCCTTCCTCCGAGTATTTACTGGCACTTAACCAACAAACCGACTGAATAAATTAATTACAGTAACTGGTTCGGTTAATTTTATTATCTATATTTATAATATTAATATAATATTTAAAGACAATACATACACTGTAATGTGATTCCAAAATAGGCAGAGTATTTACTTTGGGGTTCAGATAACTAAATTATTAAATACATACTTAAAGAAATAATTTTATACAGAACAAATCCTCGTATTCATTTAAAAAATAAACATTCTGGCTGGAAATTGAACTCATAACCGCTGATAGAACCTCTATGCTGCGAGCCAAAAAATGCTATTGTAACATATATGTACATATGTATTTATATCGTGTAAAAAAATCTTGTTTTTCGGTGGATGGGTGAGGATACCATGTCTCTTACACATGAGGTACTATTTCAGGGTAATTTTCAGGAGGTTATTATTTCAGTTCTCAGGAGTAGCAAAATCTGTAATAGACTCCAGACAGGACTCCTATTCTCAATGGAGATGATTATAGATCTTCACAGGCGGAAGCATCATCTTAGCTTCAGTCGAATGGGCTTGTACGATACTTCGGTATCATAAAAAATCGCATACAATTTAGCAGGTTAAGTAACATTGACCTTAATTTTTGAAAAGGTAACTTCTAAAACTTTTAATGCTGCTAATTTTAAAATCAATATTTTCATACTTCGCTGACAAAGATAAGCAAGCCCAGTTGTTATCAGATAAACCTGTTTAAACTTTGCCTCCACATATTGTTTCAGACACGTAAAGTGAACAGCCATTTGCAAATCTAAAAACTTGGTAAGCCAGTGAGACCATAAGCAATATTTAAAAGTAAGAGAACTGTAGTTCGATAGGAGAGGTACCGGCCGCCCTCATAATCCGCCTTAATGCATTACTTGTATTTCGGTTGGAAAGGTGCAGTTGCCGGCTATACTTTGAAGAGAGGCGACTATCTTAGTCCTCAGGAGTAGCAACGCATCTACTTTCGAGCTCAAGTAGGACTTTGGTCATGTTTGTGGTTGTACGTGGATGTCTATGGGCTGCAATTTTATAATATATATATAAATAATTAACATCAGGTGGTTTCCATGCTCGTTTGATACTATTCTCACAAAAAAGCAATATCTACTTGTAAAAATAATTATCGCAACTTGTTCCGAACATATGCTGTCCAGGTGAAGAAACACCTGCTCAGTTCGTCGCGAAACTTAATACGCAAAGCTAATTCTGAATTCTTTTTTTATTGAAAAATTTGCAACCCGAGAACTCATGAGACCGCGGTCGGACGACAGATGAGCCAATTTGCACACGCTCTATTGAATTAAAGGGTACGGTCTGCAAAGTCGTTAGAACATAACTACGTCAATCGTTCATGAATCGAAGCAATATCTATTTATTTATGTACACACAAAAACATACATTTATTCAACATACATATTATAAATCAAAGTACCCCGTCGCGTATGTCTGTCTGTCTGTCTGTTCGTGATAAACTCAAAAAGTACTGGACGGATTTTCTCACAGTTTTCAACAGGTAGAGTGATTCCTGAGGAAGGTTTTGGTGCATAACAAGTTTTTTGTAAATTAAGTGATAAATTAAATAGTTAAATTCAATATAATAATTCAGTCATCATTCGAAATAGATGTTTCTAATTGTTAGTTTTTGCAAGTAGGTAATGACTGGGTGCATGTATTAAAAAAAAATTGTAAGTAAATATAAACTTTATTACCCGAGCGACTCTGGGCCGGGTTGCTAGTATTATAGAAATACTTATACCATAAAGTTGTTAAGAACTACTTTGCAACAATCTGCCACCGCAATGTATAATTCTATATATTTCAAAGCATGTGCTATAGAAAAAGTGAAGTGATTAAATATACACATATTAGTACCAACACGTGTTTCGCCTCAAACTGAGCATCATCAGGATAAGTTGACTCTGCGACGATAAATCGCTGAGTACATTGTGGTGACAGATTGTTGCAAAGTAGTTTTTAACAACAATTTATTAACAGGGATATACGCAACGCAACGCCTGATATTATTAACTAACTTATTCCATTCATTTACTCGTTCATTCAAAGCATCAATTCGTTCGTATCCATTATTTGTGAAGTATATTTTTGTTTCGCTAAACTCCAAAGCGTTTCGCTCGAAGTTTTCTTTTTCGCGAGTAAAAAATCTAACAACATTAACTAGACGCCTTTGTCACTCCGTTCAAATGGTAGTCATTTATTTTTGACAAGTCTAAGATTAACTGAGGAAAGTACCACTAGCTACGTCACGATTCCAAGTTAAACTTTGGGTGTGATACACGGCTCGCAAGAACGGACATAGCACGAATTGGATTAAGGTGTCATGTAAGGTATACTTACAAATTTAAAGACCTTTCTATATGTTTGATATCAGTACTTTTAATTAATTAACCGTTTATATATTAAGATTCGTTAAAGTAAAATTTTATTACATAATTTATTGAGTCTTTAAAATTTATTCATGTCTTATGGATTAAAATTTAATTTGTGATTTGTAAATTATCCTATACTTGAATTTATTTTTAATGTTCCGCATACCAATGAGCATTTTAAAATTAATTACAGTCAAAGCCTACCTTTAATAATTTTAAAAGAGTCCGTGCCCATGTGACATGGTGCCAAGAACGCATCGCAAGCAACCCAGCGATCGCAATTTACTGCGCAAGATATGAACCAGTTCTCTTGTTACTAGTAGCGTCGATCAAATGTAGGTCTAATTGTTTGTTTTTTTCCATGTTGTGTTTAAATTAATTCAAATTGGGTTTATAAATAAATCTTAAATTCTTGTTTAAGTCACATTAAAGTTTTTCTATAAATCCATGTGTGTATTAAAAGGTCAAGCGCCCTCCGAGAAGGTCTTGTGTTCGTTTTATTATGATTGTGTTAAGTTTCCCCTTACATAAGTGCACTTGCAACTTGGCTACTAAGTTAGAAAGCTATTTGCTAAGTAAGAACTTGTACGAACATTTGGCCATTGTTATCAAAGTTATATTGCATAATAACTTAAATTGCCTCAGTTCAATGGGAAAAGAAAATAGGAGAGTAAACGGCAAATATCATATTAAAATTGCATAAAATTAGAATGCTTTTAAACTTTTTATTATTACTATTTTTACAATGTAACGAGTACTTACAATTAACGATTTTTAATTGTCGTCATTTCGACCCAGTTGCATTCTCTTGGTCACGGCTAAACTGCAATGGCGGGTAAAACTGTTGTCAGATGTTAGTGGTAGATTAATTTATGTACCCTACATCTAGTTCATTTTTTTGCCTTCTATACCACGACACACTACACTAACTGCGTACCTATGTCTGAATTTTGTACTGTTTTTCATTTAAATAGAATGTATATATTCCGCGATGATGTTAGTTTGAAATCATCGTTTTATGGTTTCAATCGTCTTATGATTTTAAAGACGGTAGTAATTATATTGACAATGACTGTAACAGCCGTGTGTCAGTTGTAAGAAAAAGAAAACTTTCATTTTTACGCCGTCCGGATTCAATATCGACGCCGCTTGAATGAGTACGGGGGTGGAAAATCGTTAATCATCCCTTTGTTGGATTTTTGTTACGGCCTAACTCGTTGTTCGCTTGTTTGGCCGCCATTTTTCCTTTGCAAAAGTGGGGCCTTTAGTCTTGACGAATTGTTTTCATAGGAAAACGAGTGTAGATAACCAGTGTACCGTTTGCGGGGTTTTCTGTTATTGTTTTTTGGGATTCCATCTCTTGTAATAACACGATTTGAGTGCGCTGTTCTGTTAAACTGATAACGCTCTTTTCATCATTTATCTCAATATTTTTGTGTTTCAATTTTACTTTAACCCATTTTTTTTTACTTTTTTTAAGATTAGCATGAATTAAAAGTTATATGTTGTAATACTTGTTAGTACTTTAAACATTTAAATTGATCTATTTTTTAGTATTAAATTAATTTATTAGTATTTCTCAAGAACATATTTCAATATATTCGTGCATCTCAATATCATAATTACCGTTACCTAATATATGATATGATATAGGTATATTATTACATAAAGAACGCACTGTTAAGTTCATACATTATTGAGAATATTACAAATGTCTTCTTGGGTAATCAAGTATTACTTAATTACATTAATAAAATTTTATTAATACACATAAAAAAATAAGAGGTTACTTGCAGGAATTAAACCAAAGTGAAAGTTTGAGAATTGATATAAGGACTATTAAACCCTTTTATAGTTTAGTATATTGTAATCGTATCTAACGCGACCCATATTGAATAATTATCTATTTTAGTACAGTATCTGTTCAGTATCTCAGAATATGTTTTTGGAACTTCTTGTTATATTTTCATAAAGCGTAAAGTTTTAAAATAAAATTTCCCTTTAACGTTCAGACCCAAAAGCGATTTAACAGAAACGTGGTAAATAGAGAAATTTTGTTCATTCCACATATGAAAAGTTATCAACTGTCTTCGCATATCAGCTTCGTTGTAGCAATTAGTTAAGAAATAAATGATATTTCGGTCGAAGGTTATCGACATTTACCCCTGTTCACAAGTTTTTGGAACGAAATCAGCGAAAATAAATATTACATCACCATCAAGCGTAGGATGTTCGAATTATGGTCCAGGATTCGATTCCCTTGTAAAAGGGCCTCGTCAGGAGTATCGCAATGCATCTATGGAAAAAAAGAAAACAAAAAACTGATTAAAGACATTAAAAAGAAATACATTTTTCAAAAAACGTGAACTAAGTGATGCATATAAAGGTGCAGCAAAGGAAGTAGCAGCAAGAATTTCAGACAAATACAAAAAGACGCAGCTAGAAATGATCCCAAATAGGAATGCAGTTCTGAATAGTTAAAAAAACACGCTTTTATAAAAAATCCAAGTAAAAAAGTATAAAGAAGAAAAAAGGGGGATGTAAAAAAAGCGTGGGGTGCATGGTATCAATAGCTCACTGAAAAAGCAAAAAAGTTTTTTAGTATCTTTTAACTATTTATTTTTCATATTATTGCATTGTCAACGGTTCTTGATACGTGTGGAAATTCAAATAAATCAGACATCTGGAAATTGGTGAAACTTATGCTCAAAGATTCCGTTACATACATAGATACAACCCAAGCTAATAAAAGCGTGTTAAAAAAAGGGAACTAATTGATAAAATACCGGCACACATTATTGGAGGCGACCATCTTAGTCCTCAAGAGTAGGAACGCATCCGCGTCCAGCCTTAAATAGAACTTCTGTTCTATTTGAGATTGGACGTGGTT
>DWON01007492.1:0-12871 GCA_018251015.1 Phocides pigmalion okeechobee
GAATAGACCTAATTTTACAGGAGAGCCATTTAAAGTTTTCAAAATCAGTTCTTGTATAATTGCTCTGTAATTTTAAATAGGTGTTATACACTGTTAGAAAGACATTTTTATTCTGCTTTTAATGTTTGATTCGGATATGTGACCGACAAAATTTGAAATTTTACAATAAAAAGAATTTTGAACATTTTTGATTTGTGGCCCTTTTGTTTTAAAGTAGCGGTATGTAGATAATAGATATATATATAATATGTAGCTAAAAGTATATAAATAATAGGTATATAGAGTCGATAAGTAGTGCTATCCATTTAATAATTCGTTATATTACAAGTCTCTGTGATAATAACTTTGTATATAAAAGAATGAGATGACAGATCCAGAGATCATCTGACTGAATTTGACTGTCAACTGAAACCGATAAATACAAAACTCTGAACTTCTGTAAAAAATGTTCTTTATATAGCCTAAGTAAGAACTAAGCAAAAAAATTAAAAAAATATAAAATTAAAAATATATACCCTTGAGAAAGTAAAATCGAAAATGAAAATTTGTACAAATTATTAATTCCTTTTATAAATTTACTTCATATGCATTTTACGAATGCATACATAATAGAGTTGCATGCATATATAATGATTTATTGAAATGTATTGTTATAAAGGCTTTGCATGACAAAAGCCACGGGTAACTATAAGTTTATATTTTTGATCTTTTCACTTTTTCCTATCCCTCATAATGCATGCTTTGAAATGTATATCATACATTGTGGTGGTTGATTGTTGCAAAATAGTTTTTAACAATTTATAACATTTGTTATCGGTCCTTTTTATCAACATACGTCGCTGGTAACCTTGTCGCTAAAATTAGCAAAGTCAACAAGGGTCTCATGTGTCCGCATCCTCACAAAGCCTGTCCCGACTCCAGCCACCTGACACGGTTTCTTGAGCACCTCACAAGAGGCTTCCTCGGAAAGAATCATTCCCGCATTGTGATCGCGCTCGAGCCAAGAACAGCTGAGAAACTAAATATTTTATGAAATATTACTATTGTAGTACTGTTAATACTTCAATAATAAATGTAATAATTTCTGAGATGTGGGAGAACTATAGTTCGACCGGGGATGTACCACCGCCGCCCTCATAATCCACCGTAAAGCATTACTTGTATTTCGGGTGAAGAGGTGCGGTTGCCGAGGCTACCATCTGAGTCCTCAGGAGTAGCAACGTATCTACGTTCGAACTCAAATAAGATTTCGGTCGTGGTTGTGGTTGTACGTGGGTGGTTCTGCTATTCTCACATAAAAGAAGTGTTTTCTTAACTTGCATCCTTACAGAAGATACCGTACAGCTATCCTGGTCCCGAGCTAAAGGATAAAGTTAAAATACCTACGTAACCATACCGCATCTTCCAATCATTTCTTCCAATATCATTTCAATGCACCGAATGTGTTCGTACAAACAGGCAATTCGCAAGGACCATTATGGACGTAAAATTGTTGGTATTTCCGTACAATAACACGGTACTTAACAATCGTGACACGATTCAGCCAAATACATCACAAAAAATAATTTCATACGAACGATTGAATAGATCAATAAAGGAACGGGCGCGAGCGAGGTGAAAGAAAAGTACGATAGAGAAAATAGAGTTACCATATTGATATCAGGACGAAGATTAAAATTGGGTAATGATCAATTCGCTTGAAATTTCATAATATTGTTTGAGTATTTTTGATGTACAGGATGAACAACTTTTTATGAAGTTACTACTGCCGCTTGATGAATTTAAATCTGTAAAGGTCTTCGATATGCATGAGAAGACCATGAGAAGAAATGATATTATTTCCGACTCACAGCTGGAATACCCCTTGACTTTTTTACGTTGGAATGTAGCAAACGAGCATGCAGCCCTTTTGTATTTAAATGAAATCTGGAGCTCATGGACATCAACTTGCAATATCAAACAAGACTAAAGTTCTGCCAGACGTTGTACTTAGATGCATTGCTACTCCTGACGACTGGATGGTCGCCTCACTTGTTAGTGTTGCTAGTAACTGTACCCCTCCAACCGAAACATGAGGACTGTTTTACGGCGCATTATGATGGCGTCGGTGGTTCTTCCTCGGTCAACCTGTAGTTCCTACCACTTTACCATTCATTTAATCACCACAATCTACCTAATTTGGGATTTGATGGTCGTATATGATTTTTCGGGAGATAATTATTATTATTAATTCTAAATTATAACAATTGAAGGAATGAAACGAGACATGGTTATTTACTAAAAACTATTCAACAGGATAATTTATATAACCTTAATAGAAATAATATACATATATGTTCCATATTGTTATACACATTATGCTAATTAAATCCGCCTTTTCTGTTCGTTACTGTGTATTCTGCACTATATAGAGATGCAAAACATTTAGATTTATTTTAATGCAAATGATTGTCTAGATATTTTAATTCATTAAGAATTCAATAATTGTAGACAATCCGGGACTGTTGAGTTCGTGTGAACACCATTCAAACGAGTGAATATTTTCTGCCAGTTGGAAATGTTCAGTTATTTTGATTCCCCGTATCAGATCGGGTCCGCCGGGACTCACCTGTCCCGACGATTTTAATAAAATAATATTTTCCGACACCTCGATATTAAAGTAACGATACCATGGCTATAGATCCGCGGATCCTTTAGATCCGTGACAATGTTTCTATCAGTTGAAATTAAGATAATGGATGTTCTGGTAGCGAATGGTGCCAATTCTTTGGTGGATTTTGAAAGGTTCAATATTATAATTAAAATCACTGATAAAGGCAGTTGGGGTTTGAAAATTGAAGCTTATACATTAACGTCTTTTTTTCAGATTTAGCATAATATTGCGTAATATCTGTTAGTGTTTGAGATTATTAATAAATTTCTACAATCTACAGTAATTTACCTAATGTGTGAAAAATATAGATGCTGTATGTTTTTAGGTCGCTGCTTTAGTTTCAAATTGAATTTTATTTTTCTTTGGGATATTAGTTTTAATATATTGGTTAAAAAACATATGTTTTACGTCCTGTTTCTATATGCATTTCTGACGATTGTTCTTTAGCGAAACAAATCATATACAACCCTAAACAATTCTGTGATCGTTAAAATACTAAAAGAAACGTTAATACTAGTTCACAGTGTAGAAAATTAATGCTAAACATACAAAAAAAAATCCGATAATTTGAGATACATCCTTTTTATAAAGTCTGTTAAATATATTGAATCGTCCTTGGAATAAAATATATCTGAACACATAAATAAAAACATTCAGATTAATTGACAACCTTCATCCTGTTTTGAAGGCAGATCGATACATTGACCTATACCGAAACATTAGTGAACGAACAGACGCCCGTGTTATTCAGAAACATTAAAAACATAATTGAAATTAGTATATATTTAGTATATCAGCCAGCAAAGTACAAAACCTTTGTCGAAATTAAGTACTAAACATGTATACAGGTAATTGAATATTTGATTCAACCAACTTTGAACTAGGCTTTTCAAACCCACAGTTACAAAAACACGAGATATTTTATTGTAGCGTCGTTAGGTTTTGGTGTTTTATAACTGTCAATACAAAAACCACACGTCTAGCGTTTTCGTCATGAAAAACCTTGTAATAAAACTCGACGTGTTTGAAGCCAGTGTACAGTTTAATATCGGATGAAAACGTTAGCGTTGCGTTACACAGCGAATTGCCAGCAGATATCTTCTATATCTTTTTTGTATTTTATACGTGAAATATCGTAGTTTTTACAGTTTTTAGAATTATATTATACTGACAGTGATGTTACATCGTATTCAAAGAAATATCATAAAAATACGACGATACTTCATAGGTAAGAATAGTGCGAGTAGATTGTCAGATAAATTGTCCGAAACTTGTTTCAAGTACAAATTTCTGCACACTATGATTTTCTGACAGCTCTTCTGTTTTCTTTTTCAGTCCATTACGGTCAAAGAACCGCCCGTGTGTACTGGTACAAAAATATTTTCGATTTGGATTTCTAGATTTGTATTTTAGTTTATATAGAGAAAAGCACCACAAACATTCTTACGATGTACTGATCAACCGTCTAGACTTTCATCACATGAAAATAGCACTCGACACGTAGACTTGCATTAATAAATTTTCTTAAGAAGTTTTCCAACCAAATTTAAACTGAATTCTCATTGAATCAAATCACTGAAGAGAGTTTTAGAGCTCAATCTCAGCTTGTCAACAATCTGGACGTTACCGCGACTGTTACTACAGTTTGCTTGGTCTGGAATACAGAAGGATTGTGGCCGTCCGGGTACTAACGTGAAGGGATTACGAAATGTCAAGCTGACGTGATGGCTTTTAAGTTTACATTTACCAGCTCTATGAGACACTCGACAAACGTCTGATATAAAAAAGACTGTACTAAACTTTCTTGTTAGATCAGATCAGCATTAACTGGATTCATAGCGATCTTCCACAGTCCGGTTTACGCAGTCATTTTTTTCACCTACTAGCAAGATGTGATGCGAACTACTTCCTAAAGTATACCTAATGACACGGAGCTCTTTGAAAAAGATTTAAGGCTCTCCATCAAAGCCAGTAGGTCATTGTTGACTCGTCTGATGTTGCAAATGACCATAGACGGTAACTGTTTTTATTAGATGACCCATCTGCCTTTTCGTTAGGCTAATTTAAAAAAGCCTTCTGAATAGACTTGTCCGACGCGACTGAGAAGCTACTACGGGCACTCATTCTTAACATAAAATGACTATTGCGTTTTAGGTGGAAAAGTAAAGTTGCAGGTTTGCTTGCTTAACATTCTTGGAATTGGTAACGCATATGTAATCGACATTAGGTATAACTTTTGTGCAGAGTAGAATTCATTACATATACTCATAATTAATTGACCACACTTGAAACTAGTACATATCTTCTTTAAAATTTATTTAAATTAAATATTGGTATAATTCAACCAAAAGAACCCATTGTGTGTTAGTACAAAACGTAAATCGGATGTCCGTTGAAGCAGATAACATAAAACAGGGCGAGGAAACTGCAACGTAATCTGCGGCGTGTCAACAATTTGCCGTTACCGCGCCTGTCACAACCGTTTGACTGGCTCTGAATACTGACTGCCTGCGAGTACACGCTGAAAGGAATATCAAATGTCATGGCCATCATCTTTTGAGCCGTTATGTGTCAGTACTGTCTTTTATATCTGCATGATGTTAAAATATAAAATATGGTCTATGTCCTACCATAAAAAATGCTACTTCTGGAATTTAAAATTTTGTCTGCGGCGTTCATAGAGTCTGAATTATGGGAAGCACTAAACTGGAGCTCTTTTCTCTAGATTGGAGATGCGATGGCAACTCACGCAAATATTGTTGAGTCTAGCATCTACGAATTCATAAACGTAACGTCCGCCTTCAGTTTAGTAGTGCCGACGTACACACAACACTTGTGTTAGTACATAATCCATACAAATTCATACACAACACAAGTAATTCACAGCAGTTAAAAATAATTTTGTGTAGCTTCACAGCTTGTGTGTTACAAAAATATTATTTGGGGTAAATTTACAATAAGCCTGTTTTAACATATCCGGCGTCTAAACGAGACAACCGTTCGATTACCATTTCTATGGCTACATCAAAATTAAGAGGTATTTCAAACTCTTGGTACGTTCGAACAGAATTCAAATCAGATATCCGTCAAAGCAGAACACAAAGCAGCGTGAGGAAGCTCGAACGTAATGCGTGTCAGCAATCCCGCTGTTACCGCGCCTGTCACAATCGTTGATTGGCTCGCAGTACGGACCGATTGCGGCCGTGCGTATACACGTTGAAAGGAATATCACATGTCACCCAAATGGGACAACCGATTGAATATATCGCATGCTTAATGGAATACTGAATCAACTCAAAAAAGAAGATCTTATCCTAGTTGTGTCTTCTCTAGTCTCTACATATTAAAAAACAAAGTCCCCCGTCGCATTTGTCTGTCTGTTCGTGATAAACTCAAGGACGAAACTCACTGGACGGATTTTCTCACAGTTTTCAACAAGTAAATTGATTACTGGAGAAGGTTCTGGAGCATGATATATATATTTATTGTAAATTGGGCGAGAAATTAACTAGATAAACTCAATGTAGTAATTCACTTGTCGATCGGTCGCTAGTTGATGTATTAAATTAAAACTCATATGTCACTGGGGCGGTAATAGAGCGTAATTTCAATTTAATTTGAACGGTAGATTGTAGATTGCGCTAACAGAAGACTGTATCTGTATGTGACTTAATTTTGACTTAACTACTAATGGGTCGGTGTTCCATTAAGCATACTGATATATAGACGGAAGGCTGCCCTGTGGTAATTCTGCAACTAAATCCTACATAATTTAAATCAAGTTACTTCTAAGTCTTCGATCGATGCGGTAGTCGAGATATTGATATGTTGCGATGGGTGAAACATCAACGAAACGCTCATAATCCGCCCTGATACTCTTATTTTTGGTTGGACATCTGTGGATCCCTGAACGCTACGCTTAGCAACCTGAAGATCGTCATAGTTCTAAGTAGTAGCAACGCGGTTAATTGAGCTTTACTTCACTTTGAGGTTGATTGAAATGTCAGGAAATCTGGTCGCTTGTTTGCTACTTGTCGAAAAAGAAGACAATATTATATCTTTAAAATGTAGCTTTCTTTTGTTACTCGAAGTATCGTTGTCTGAAACCAGTACTTATTTAAAAGGAGTGACACGCTTTTACTAAAAGCTTCAGTCGTTTATCTTGGCGTTAATATTTTTCTTTGTGTATTTATATTCAGTTTAATTTTACGAGTTGTCAAATTGAAAATAAATCGAAAGCAGTTATGTCGTAAAATGAGTTACCCGAACGTCACTCGGTGATATTCGATTGTCGAAATTTTCGTCGGTGCCCTCGGAAGAATCGCATCGCGGAGCGCCCGAAGTTACTGTGGCGCATCCTGCAACAGACAGCCGGGAATAAGGCAGACAGGGGTAATGCATAAAATTTGAACGCAACCGCATCCTGTATTCCGAACGCGACGTTATTTAGTTACTGTCATATTTACATCGCCGTTGAAATAATGCACGGGCGCTGAATTTTACTGTCAAAATTTGTGCGATTAGCTTAACATTTTTGTTTCCTTTACGAGCTGGATAGGGCAACGTATAAACTGCCATTAATTCCGAGACATACCGCTGCTATATTATTATTTACCGGGTTCTCAAAATTAACTATTTTTGATTGCCAATAAACCAAAACTAGTTGCAAGGCTCGTGGTCATGGTAGTCCCCAGCCATAGTTTCATCTAAAATCGTTAATCATAAGTTCTCGGTATATAGTTAAATGTATAAATTCCGCGATAATATTAATTTAAAATCATACGGCCTTTCAATGTTGTTTTAATGGTGGCGGTACGCCATTAAAACAACATTGAAAGGCACGAGTTGGTTAGGTGAAAAAGTACCGTTGACCGGGAACCGTAATCCTCAACCGTGAAGTCACTCTTGTGTTTCGGTTCGAGAGGTGCGCTTGTCAGCTATACTGAATAGGCATCCATCATAGTCCTTAGAAATAATAACACATAAACGAGAGTCGACTATCTTAATCCTGGCGACTAACAAGGCATCAACGACCTCAGATAAGATTTCACTGCACGCATTGGAGCAGCGTGAAGGAGAATACCAGTTGTGAAGATAGACTCGCACCCAACAGTGGGAGACATAAAAGGTTACACTCTACATGTATATAACGAGAATAACAAAACAAATATTCATCCTCCATTGAAGCGCATAATGCGACGTTTGCAATATTTGAATACGCAAACGCATTCCAAATGCAACTCGATTTCCGAATTCACAATGTTTAATACATTTACCAGGCGTATTCGGATGCGGAAATGTTTCAAACTGATTATTATACTTTGTGTTGCCATTAAATTAGATTAAATCGATGGATGGCAAAAAAGGAAAATTTCCCATTTCTGTTTGATTGAATTCGAACATTTTTTTTAAGTGAAAAAGGCTGAGCACTGATAGCCTGATTGAAGTTCCAGCATATTACACACGGTGTGTGGGGTTCGAATACCTGCTCTTTCAAGATTATGTCCGTGTTAGAAATTAATTGTCACCTGTTCTTACTGTGATGGAAAATATGCAAACCTACTACAAAAGTTAAAGTTCTCAAAAATGTCTGAAGTCTACCAATCCGCGCTGCACCAACACTATACGTCCAGCAGCGAATATTACGTACTGTCTGATTTATAACTGTTATATTTTACTAAAAATGTTCCTATCAAGTTGGTAGAGCCAATACATATTAGCGGGAAAAGTACCACTGCTACAACAATGTCTAACATGAAGTATTTTTTGGATTTCGATGGAAAGGCGACTCACATACCGACTGACTTTACAAAAGTGCCGAGAGTTTTTTCCGTCAGTTTTTTCCCAGTTAGCTTTGCCATCAGGCGCTCAAATCCGTGTAATGATTTTACATTGTACCTTTGACGTTTATTAAGTGTACCTTATAATGAAATAAATTATTTGAACTTGAATTAGGCGAGCAATTTAGTGCTCAGCCTCATTCCTAGCTACTAAACCTGACGGGCGTTCCGAATCCGCCATTGGCCGCCCGGCCTATCCAAAGGAGCAATGACCACTTAACATCAAGAAACCTTTTTTATTTTCATAAAAAAAATATACATAAAATTAATTCTCTGTTTTTAAAATAATACGCTATACTGCACTATCAATTTTATGACGAACAATTAATATGACAGCATTAAAACATTATTTATCTGAATCCGCATGATTTCGCGCACCTTTTGACCGTGACTTTGCTCGCTGAAGTTTATATAAAATATATAGGGTTAAAACATATAGGGTTAAAATAGAGCTGTTTGAATTAACTAAATGTATTGTAATATCGAATTCTATGCGAGAAATGCTGCGAGTAAACGCTAGTTATTGGACAGGATCGACAGAAAAGCAAAATCTGTTCGATACACAGTATCTGACTATGTGTAGCTTCTCCATTTCCTAAGCATCATCCTAAATACTTTAAGAAGAAAGCTTCATTATAGCGGTTTAGCCTATTTTTTACTATGTAAGTAACAGATTAAATGACATTGAAAACGTCGAAAAATCATCAAAAAACATCGAAAAATCGATAATATGCGCGTACACATACTTGTTTCGCTTGAAAAATATGTGTAATTTTACTTAAAAAATCCACACAAGCGAAGCCATGGTCGAAACGTAGCATTTTAATTTATATATTTTTATTGTAAACTCGGCCTCACCTCAGCGAGGTGTCACATCGTAAAAATACTAATCTAGTCGCCATTGTGGTTGGTTCTTTTATGAAAAATATAAATTCTTTTCACATTTCTCTGTTCGTTGTAAATAACGGTACACCTCGGCACGGGGTGGCCATAATTCACGGGGAGTGAGACGGGTCCTGTACGTGTCCGCGCCTTTTTGCTCGTGTGGCCGTTTGAGTCGGTTCATGTATGTAAGGTTTTAATGCTGTGGACGTGTTTAGTTTGGTTGTGGGGATCGTACGGGAATATAGGATTTCTTGTTCGAAAAATTGTACATTCGCTGAATTGTGTGGCACTGTGGACTCTGCCATAGAGTACCTTCCTTTTTTTGGCATACCTTCGCTTCGGAGAATACCTTCGCTTTTTTTGGCATTTTATTCTATTCATATAATTTTGCAACATTTGTACATTTGTTAAATTGTGTGGCACTGTGATTCTGTCTGCCATAGAGAATTCCGTCACATCTCTTTGGCAGTTCATTATTTTCATATATGTTTGCGTTATGCCTTTGAACTGATTAAATCTATTATGAAACGACTGAAATTACTGTTGCCACACATATTTAGACTTATAAAAGTGTACTAGAGTATTACAGCATATATTGAAGTTGATCAATGTGAACAAATGTACATGTAACACAGCTTCGTTTGATTATAATACCTGGTTCTTTTGTTCTGGACATGTGATATCTACAGTGAAGTATATCACAGTATAGTACTTGAAAGACAAAAATATATTAAGACACGAAGTAGATAGATTAATCTATCAATCGACTAATGCCTATCTAGTGTCCACCATCTTAGTTCCCCTATGGCTAGGATATACACAAATACAAATATTTGGATTTGGTTTACTTGATTTATATAGTAATGAGCATGATCAAATTATCATGAAAACTCGTTAATATATAAATATAATTAATTTTTCCTTTAATTTTTTGGTTCAAACTGTCATTTTTCGTTGATTGATTTCGATTTAACTGACATTTTAAATCGAAATCGATTTTACTATATGCATTCACGATCAATGCTTTGTAATTGCCGAAATTGATCATTATCTATTGAATCTTGTATGGGATACACGCTTGTCGAAACTGGGTGTCCATAAATTAGTATCGGGATGTGTCCTTTGCCTCTCCGCTCTGCTGGTGGCCCGAGTGGGGTCCATGTTCGCGGTTTAGAGGTTTTAATGTTGGAGACGTGGCTCCTTCCGTTTGGAATGCATGCGTGTATTGTGCCCGTTTCGAGTAGAAAAGGATTTTGAACAGAATATTTCTGTAGCGAATGTTACATTTTAATACTAGCGTACTTTGTAAGGCAGAAGCTTTACCGGGAAGTATGAATCAAACATATTTCTAGTTTAAGCGGTTATAGTCTTTTGTCAGAAAGGTGTTAGTGCGGTTCGGACACCTGAGGTTACCATATCAGTCCTCAGGAGTAGCAACGCATCTACCATCGACTTAAGATTGGACTCATGTTCTACACCAAGATGTATGATTTTTAACGAATATCATCGCGAATTTATACATTTGACTGTGTATCGGGTAACAACGGTTAAAAAACTACATGGGGATAGTTACAAATGTCCATGGACGACAGAGGTCCGTTAAGTCTAAAATATATCCTTTCGCTACTTCAATCTTATAAAAAAGCTTAGTTTATTCATGCTTACTTTAATAAATAAATTAAGGCAACACATGAAATAACTTATTTCATAATCAGTTCATAAATTTACCTTAATGTTTCTTTACTATGTATTAAGTTATCACGACTAACGAATTTTAATCCGGATATTTCGAACAAGTGACATGGACCGTGGTCACTTTCACGAGTGTTGCCGTGACCACGAGCACTGCAACTGATTATAAATATCGAAAATTTTAAGTCAAAAATCGTTAACCGTGAGTAACCGGTACATAGTAAAAAATATAAATTCCACAATAATATAAATATATCATATGTCTTATTTTCTCGAAGTTGAAAGTATAATACTTTGGTTGGTGCAAAGCCAGACTAAGACCTTGGACAGAAAATATTGTGGAAATATTGTCAGAAATACAACTGGAAAGTTTTGTACCAAAGAATTCGATTCCACGGTTAGTTCCATGCTTGCTTCGAACAGACGTTTGTAAAATGTTAAAATAATTGATACTGTATTATTTTACGTCGTATTCATCAATTGAAAGAACGAATAATTGTTTATTCCGTCCTATAAGAAAAGGCTGCTGTAAGAATTAAAGCCTTAATTTTATTGCTACATTAAATACATTTTCATATATCGTTCCTCGTCTTTCCCTCCTTATGTTGTGAAATATTTTATTCTTAGGTAAGCTTAAAATAAGCTTGTTTTAGATGATGGTAGTAGCGCTTTTGGTATATCTGTAATCGATATACGGCAACGAATTAATAACAAATTGAGATAAATTTCACAAAGAACCAACTTTGAATATTGTAACGTATGAATAAAAAATATAGCACCTTTATTTAATTACAATAATTAACATTTTAAAACTAATTATAATAACAGCCTAACCTAAACAATCTAAAGAGAGTCCGTGTCCATGCGGCCTGCTGCCAAGAACGCTAGCTGCATTCCCGCTTTGAATAACAATCGTAATTCTCTGCGCGAGATTTGAAAAATAAACACGTTACAACTAATTATAATACAATAAAAGCCAACTTAAACAATCTAAAGGGAGTTTGTGCCCATACTGCATGATACCCACTATTTCAATTTGTAAATATATGTATATATATGCTATTTAAATTAAAAAATACTCAACTATTCATATACCAACAAAAGGATCTCCATCAATAGGCGTGTGTTAAACTATCTATTCTCCCAAGGTAATTTATCTTACGTTGAAGCATTGATAATTATAATTAACCGTTATGTCAACCACGATAATAACCGTTAAGTAAGTCTAATTATCGCGTATGAAAGGCTGTCACAGCTAGCAAACAAATAGGACTGCAAGCTTTCAATATCGATATTTTATTTAAGGTAACTAAATATCGATATTCGAAAATATCGATGTAGAGGGACCATGTTGTCGTTATTTTACAGGTAAATAAATCCCGCTTGAACTTACTAGTTGATTGTAAAGTACCGGTTCATCTATTTAATTACGGTATTTTTGTATCCGAAGACTACAGAGCATATAAATGCATAACAAAATGCAATGCAGCCAAATTTAAACTTTTAATGTTGCTATACGCCAATGTAAGAAGATTTATTTTATTAGATTTTAAAGGTTTAAAGGTGGTAGAGCCACTAGAGCTCGCTCGGGGCGGTACCCCCGCCGCCCTCATAGCCCGCCGTAAACCAATATGTTCTTCATGTATTGTGTTTTGGTTGGGGAGGTGTGGTTGCCGGACACATTATTGAAGGCGACCATCTTAGTCCTCACGTGTAGAACGCATCCGCGTCCATCCTTGGATGGACTTTCTCACAATTTTCAACATGAGGTAGAGCGATTCGTGAGGAAGGTTTTGGTATT
>DWON01007493.1:0-12870 GCA_018251015.1 Phocides pigmalion okeechobee
TTACGGCGGGTTATGAGGGTGGCGGTGGTGCCGCCCCGGGCGAGTTCTAACAGCTTTACCACCTATTAAAAATATGTCCCTTCAAAAACTTATATACATATAAAAAATATAATTGACTGATGTAACATTATGTTGCGTAAATGAAGTCTACTGAAGTAAATATTCATCTACTGCAGTTCGTTATATTCTTCCACATGATAGATTAATTTTCTAGTTCAGTGTGTGGGTCTCAAAAAATTATGTGTTTTTGGATTTTTTGGAAATAATTGGACAGGTGTTTTTATTATTATTAAAGAGATAATGGTGAGAGCACATATTTAAATGTAGATTTTTAGATAACCTTTAGAGTTTAACACTTACTTGTAATGATCCTCCTCGTCAGGGCCTTTCGAGGGGCCGGGCTCTTGTCGGTTGGCGATCTCTCTAGTGGTCCCGTTTAGCGAGTCCCTATCCCTATTAGGGCTACCACTAGCGTCGATTGTGTCACTCATCCTGTAAAAATACATATACATTACGTATTTTATTTACACTATCTTATACTACAAAAGCAACTGAAGCATACTATATAAAATATATAGAAAAATATGATATATAGTTCACAAAATGTATTTTAAACTGTTTTTAATTACAATAATGAATACTATTATATATATTCATGTAGTACGACATACTGAGGTGCCACGACTACGTAAGACGTAATTTTACTATATTACTATATTTTACTAACATATAAAAGTTTAATTCTTTTACAAAATATACTAATAAATGAAATACTGAAGTTAACGCCATCGTATGTTCTATTTAGTCTATTTGTTTCCGAAAAGTATAAGATTTCGACGTTAATCTCCTTAGGATACACTGCCAGTTCAAAGCTAGAACGAGTGCATAGATAGTCAAAATAAATGCAAATCTCGTTCCCTGTCGGACGGACGGCCATTCATTCAGGACGGATCAAAGGATATTGAGAGGATATTCAATTTCAGTCATACACATTGGACATCCAAATGACCATGACCCAAATGATATAAAAAATGTCACAGATCAATAGCTTAGATCAACGGAATCAACAAATTCATTTTTTTGCACGGAAGTAGGGATCGTGCAGCCTGTCTTTCAGCAGTCTGATGTTAAGTGGCACATAAACACCTGTATCTAAATACAGATGCTTTACTTTAGGCCAGCGCTAGCGTTTCTTTATTAGCACACAGTTCAAACCAGAATACATTAGTATTTAACGCTAGTATTATAAAATCGGAATAGTCGTGGTGTTAAACCAAGAAGAACCCTTTTAAATGAGTAATGGCTGGACATGTGTACAATTTAATTAGGTATAGGAAAAATAGGCGCTTTTCCACTAGTCGACACAGTACCGGCAGCGAAAATAATAAAAATGAAAGTTCGGTTATTAATTAAGTACTGTTACGTGTAATGTGTGATGGTGATATTGCCTAACCCGGATTGGCAAATTTTCCGGCTAAATTGAACCTGTTAAAATTAACCTGCTTAAATTGATAATCGTTGTTGTATTTATGTTTACTATGTCAATTTGCGTGAATCGACGCAAAGCGGAGAAATCGCCGTCACACCAAGTACATAGGGACTTCCTACACCACTCCCTACCCCTACTTCCCATACTAATGCTTCAATTCGCCGGTGCGGAATAAAATATATTAAATGAGTACTCATTAGACGATGTACTCTCCCGAACATAATTGCACATAAACTATAATTCAAGTGATAAAATAATATAACATACAATAATTTATAAATATTTAGCAATCTAGCTATTAAGCGAGAGATAAATCTCATTTGGCATTGGCATTTGGTCAAATTGATTTAGCATTAAAGGGCCTCCTTTATTGGTATAAAAATGGCCGGTTCGAGTTTCACTCGATGTTTTCGTGTCGGTTCCGTGTCGTATAATGTAATAGCGGGCAATGGATTACGGGGAGAGGGTGTCGGGCGAGTTGCGGTTGGAGAAGAGGCGGCGCCAGACGACGAGCGGCGCGGGCAGCGCGCGCGCGGCGGGCGCGGCGCGGCGCCGTAGCGAGGCGCGGATGGCGGCCTGCACGCGGTACAGCCAGCCCGGCGACAGCCCACCACTGTCTGATCGGACAACTCACGTGTATTCGCTGCTGTGCACCGCGCACTGTGCTCTACGCACTGTGAGATTACTTTTGATTTACGAGATTGCATTTCACTTTCCGACATAATATCCGTACCTAATATTTTATTTTAACTAACTTCTTGGTTGCAAATATGTAAACAGACGATTTGTTATTAGCCATAAATAGCTAAGTTCTAGGTGGACATAGGTCCTATATGAGATCGCAACTAGATACGTTGCTACGCTTAAGGGCTAAAATTGTCGACTCATTTCTAAGTGTACCTTTGATCATCTGAATACTTTGCGTATTAAAAACTTTTTTAGCTTCAATATTGTAACCATAGGTATCAGTCACGCCAAACTTTACTATTCTTGCTGAAATTCATATAACAACCCGTATATGTCATAACGAAACAATAAAAAGAGCGAGTCTAAAATAAACCGCTTTTTACAATAATGCTAAAATCGGGACCCCGCATGGAATAAATAAAAACGCGAGCAATAAATGTGCTATAAAGAAGCAAATCACGTTAGTTGTTACGTAATTATGTTTGCAAACATTACACAAAAATAACTCACGGTCCGGTTTGATCATGTAATTGAACATATTTCTTGCCGACTTCAGCGCCACGCCCTTCCACAATGAGTTGCGTGTCCTCCGAGCTCAGCGGAAACTCCATATCTTCGCGGAGCTCAATCTCTGGACTCGATTCCTTCCATAGCCCTAACGACTTTAACATGAATCTGTCAAAATTAAGTTGAAAGTTAGGAACTGGTCAAAATTAATTAATCCTATCGCAGTCAATAATTATCTAGGCATCAATAAAATTTTTGAAGTCAACTGCTGGATATCATCACCATACTATTAAAGTTCTACTGAAGGACACAATTCTTCTCTCAGAATGAGAAGGTAAGTCTTTCAGGTTAGGCCATACACCAAGTGATTATCATGCATAGTACATACACATACAGTATATACATAGTAGATAGCCCAAGTAAGCTGGCTAAGTACGCATTTATCGGTTGTTTTAACAGTCGAATAATACATCGTAAGGAAACCTATACACCTAGTATCTCAAAAACATCAAAAGTTTATAAATCGGCAACGGGCCAGATTAAAGTATGGCGTAATTGCTCAATATCATCTCGAATTCGAGATTACTACGAGACGTGGACCAGATGTGTACGAGATGTCTACCCAGCAATGGAACAGTAATAGTTTAATAACAATAGTCATTTTAAACATTTATATTTCCTGGGCTTTTTATAATACACGAGTCATTATACCTATGTAAAAATATAATTAGCAGAAGCAGTAAGTCGTATAGAGCGTAGTTATTCTTCCTCTCAATTCCGATGATCCTGGGGGCGGTGAACGGCATGTTGGCCGGTATGGCCTTCTGATTCCAGGGCAGAATCTCGAATTGGAACATGCTCTTTATTAATACGATCACCTGAAATGCATTCCAATTATTAATACCATTTTTTTTACTTTTCATAAAATAAGTTGAATAAGTATAACTGGCAAGTAATTGATTAGATTTGATTTGATTTGAAGTTGAATATTCATAAAATAATTAATACTGTGACACAATATTATAATATTATTATTTGATTTATTTCTATTTGTAAGCGACAGAATTGTAGAACGAGTAGAGAATCAGTCGTTGCAACTCATGGCGTCACATACAACCTTAAACATAACTTAAGTTTTATCTGATCTCGTACGTAATTTTGATGCTACTCCTAAAGATTAAAGTGGTCGCCTCACTTTAAGTGCGCCTTTCAATTCAAAGCACAAAAATGCTTTACGACCAATTATGAAAGAGGCGGTACCGACTTGATAAATTAATAATTGAATGGCAAGCCTGAATATGCGCTTGGTACAGTCTAGTTGGATAATGTATAATGATACCTAAATTATATAGCATAACCAAGCAACATGATTATTTAAGCCATTTGCATGTACCTATTTGTTGCGGAAAGTATACATTACCTCAGTGTAGGCTATAAGCGTAACCCAAAACGTTTTGGTGGGACGAGGTATTGTCAGAGTTCCCCATAAAAATACCATAAGAGGTAAAGGTATTGAGAGGATCGTCGCCGATTGTATCTGAAATGAGACAATATCAAAAGCTACAATTAGGACCTGTCTTGGATATTTTGAACACTAGGGCTATCGTTAAAATGTCGGTTTATGAAACAACCCATGCTGTATCATTTAGAACTATCGATTTGCACGGTTGCATTTACGACATTACATTACAAACTTTGATATTCTCGACTTTTCTCTGCTATAATATTACAGTAATTCTCTCCATAACACGGTAGATTGGTTCCGCGTTATGGGAAAACGCGTTGTAGGAGTATTCTCGTATAACACGCTTGTATGACCCCGCGTAACGCGTTATGTACATGTACTATGTTATGAACGAAATATGTACGTTTTATTAAATAAAAAAATAATACAAGAAAACTTATGCATATGTAACTAAAACACAGTTACTTTCAAATAAATTACATAATTCCAAAAACAGTTTAAATATAATGTTATGTTTAGTTATTTAATATAGGATATCCCCGTGTTATATGGGGGGAAGCTCGTGTTATATAGAAAATCACGTAACATGAAAACGCGTTATAGGGGAGACTATATGTGTCTGTGTGTGTGCGTGTGTGTTTATATACTGTAACTAAAAAACGAATTAGTGTAAAAAGGAAGTGGGCATACCTGGTTAATAAACACCATAATATAGCAAACAATATCCGTATGTGCTAGAATAGCGTACCAAATAGCGTATGCCAAGTGCACTACGGGGGACTTGTCCTGTTTGAACATAGAATCGTCTTGTTCCTCCAACGTCGTTACATCTTTGCTGCAATCATAACAATTTCATTGACATTTTATTCAAACACAGTAGTCAATTAACATAAACACATGCAATAAATAAAATAAAGAGAAATAATGTTGTGTACATTTTAAAGTTTGAAACGATAATAATAATGTGCCAAATTGAAACGTGTCATAAGACGAAACGTATAATAAAATAATATCATCGCGGATTTCATACATTTTACTATGTACAGGGTAGTCACGATTTAAGCTTTTTAAATGTCAAGATTTCGACCCAGTCGCAAGGATCGTAGTCATGAATAGACTATTTCAAATAACCTCACTATTAAGTCGTAACCACGATCCATATAACCGGTTAGAAAAACCGAAAATTAAAAAGTGTTTTCATGAATACCCATTATATAGTAAAATGAAACATGCTAACCTCAATTTAGCTGCTCCACGTAACGATTTTGACGCGGAAGAGACAACGATTCTTTGTTACTTACCACTCAGAACAACGAAAAAGAGAAACAAAAACGAACGTTTAAAGCTACAACGACGTGCTAGACAGTGGAGAATAGTGAAACAATGAAATGGATAGAAAAATAGCGAAGCCCATCGCAAGCGACGACATTTATCGACGAATTAGAGCGCATTCTATATATTTTCAATGATTCAAAATGAATCTTTATCAATGATCAGAAGAATAACGACCCATTTTTTTATCTTGAATGGTATATTTAAACTTCTCTATAATTATAGTGCACGCTCATATTCAGAATCACTCCACCTTTCGGTCGTTTGTAAACTAAAGGCGCTTTCGTGTTCGGAAGTGTCGTCTTCGTCGTCGGGTGAGGGCGACGCGCGGGGTGACGTTCGACGCGACGCGTAGGGTGAGGCGTAGGGTGAGGCGCGGGGTGACACGTCCAGCCCGCGCTCCATGCTCGGTGCCAGGATACGAATTTCCGGGACGCTTATTTCGCTTAACTTACGACTGAAAACATCCCGATGCACCTCTTATATTACCACTTCATAAAGTTAACAGACGCGCCATTGATTTTCACTTCCCTATATCCTGTTTTCTCACTTGGTAAACACTTAGTAGGGAAATCTACCCTTATAAGTTGTTAACCCTTTACCTTTTCAATCACGTTACAATATTGAAAAACTACGTTAACTATGCGGCGTAAGTGCGAGCCACTAATGCCTTGTGCTGTGGTTATCTAATACGCCAAAATATTATTATTAATTACGTAACGAGCTACAGTGATCTAGTCTAGTTATGGTATCGGAAAATCAGACGCTACATTACTATTGCGTAATGAACAAGCATTTTATGTAATCAAGTTATCTACGAAACTATCGGCATTACTTATACAAGTCTTTTCGTGCAGGTCAGTATAGTGCAACTACATTTTAATACTTAAAAAAAAACAATAATACAAACCCCATTTCAACGGCCGGCACCAGGAGATTATTCTCAGACTGTTCCGTACTCCTATAGGAACGAGGCAGCATGCAAAGACAATAACTACTGACTAACGCTCCAAATTACCGATAACTATTCTTATGCTTGTAAAGAAAAATGTAACTCATCGACATGAAAACTAAAAAGACAGTCAATCCTCAAACGAAAATACTTTCCAAGTAACACAACTTTTCTTAAGTATAACATGCGTCTACGCGCAGGCATGATCAAGCTATAATCAATTCAAAACTACTGCGTCCTACATTTTGCCATCAAAAGATTACGTAACAAAATGTAAAAGTCACTCACTGATGTACAAGCGCTTCTGGTAGCGGCTCCCAAATCATTTGCGAACCTTCCCTTAATCCGATCCCGAAACCTTCTTTTTCCTGTTAACAAAGAAATAGTTATTTATAATTTTATTATACCTTACATAATCATATAAAGGGTCTCTTTATATGAGAGGAGTAGCAAACGAGAATGCAAACCACCTGATGTTAAGTAGTCGCAGCCCATAGACATCCACGTACAACATACACGACTTAAATACTATCTGAGCTCGAACGTAGCTACATTGCTAATCGCGAGAATAAAGTTGGTCGCCTCAGTTCAAATTCTAGCTGGCAACCGCACCTCACCAACCAAAACACAAGTAATGCTTTATGGTGGATTATTAGGGCGGCAGTGATCCCTTACCGTTCGAACTATAGTTCCCCCGCCTTTAAAAGGCCTGAAAGGATTAGAGTACAAAAATGCTAAAATAATTCTCTACGCAACCATTAGGCTAAGTAGAAAACATCATAAGTAACACAAATGTAGAAAAGTTACTAATTCACTACTGAATAGTTTAGATAATAAAAAAATATATACCTTCAGGATCTTTTTCTCAGTGGAGAGTGTTCTCGATACGTAGCGGTAGTCCCTGGAATACTTCATGATGTGACGCGTGAGCGACACCAGGAAACTGGATATGAACGCCCACGCCGTTTCCAAGTATCGCTTCAACTTGTCGATCCATGTCTCCGATTCTGCAACATTATATATTTACCTTGTAATTTATACGATGCTATAGTATAATAGTTGGTATTTTTTTTGTACATTTAGCGTCGGCATAGATACATAATCAAAATATTACATACAGGTTTTGTGATATTTGTAAAACATTATAATCTGTCCGTTATAATGGCGATCGAGTATTTTCAGATCCTTCGTCCTCATTCATAGTTCGTCAATAAGAAAAATATAACGTAAGCAAAGATGGTATTCTAGAATAAAAATAATATGTAGATTATACAGCAATTTTAATTATACCAATACTATTTTTAACCGAGTTAGACTTGATTTTATATTTTGACTGCTTCTGGCTGTGTTGTATAGATATACAACACAATGTGTATATGTATGTCTCAAAATACACAATTCCAGTTTAAGGAATTAAATAGTAAAATGTATTTTTGCTACAAAATTAATTTGCTTTATTTTGCTTGTAACACGGACATAAATAAAAAAATAATAAGCACAATGAAATGAGTATTATTAGACAAGTGAAATCATTTTAATTGTTTTCATGTTGTTCATTAAATGATGAGTAATACCTACAAAATATACGTTTATACTAATACATACCAGGCTCAGGTGCGTATTCATCGAGTTCAGATGGTCCATCTCGGTCTTGATCAGACAAAGGCGCCCGTCCATCGCGCTCGCGATGCGACTCCGCGCGCGACGGCAGCTGACGCACAATCTGAGACATCGATTAACAATATTAGTACAAGTTAACACTAGAGCTTAAGCCATTCACGCACAACGCAATTTCATAAGTAATAATAAAAAAACCTCATAAATGAGACATTATAACTTTTGCAAATAAAATTGATTTCAAGTCTTGTCTTGTTGGACATATAAGTCTATGGGCTGCAGCCATTATTAATTACAAATTACTTTTATGTTCGTTAGTTTTTAAATAAAAACAAAAAAAGGGTTTTGTAGTGATATCATTGTCGTAGTGTGTGAATAGCAAAAGACAGATACTAAATTTAATAGTTATAAATGTAATTACAAATATAGCAATTGAAATAAATGAAAAATAAAAAATATATTTTATAAAAAATTACAAAAAATGAAATGTATTATATGCATAATATTTTATATAATTATGTAGCAAAAAACCTTATAACAAAATACTTACTTGCATATGCACCCTACACCAAGAAGCATACATGGCAACATAAAAACATAAAATGCATGTGCAACATAGACATAATATACGCATCGTGCAAAAAGAAAAAACAAGTACTCAACCAAATATTCACATGCTAAGGGATAGGACATTTTTAAATAAGTAACATAATAATAAAAAAACACGTGCAGCAACACCAAATTATAACGTAAATATGAAAATAAAAATAAATTTATACTTATTGTGTATTTTTGTGTTTTTAAGCTAAAAATTAAAATTTAATTACATCATTCGAAAGCAGAAAACATCTTCAGTACGCATTAGATAGTCAGATTCGTTTATTTTCTAAATAAACAAGTAAAAAATATGTGAAAAAAGAAAAATATTTTTCAAACCGAAACTCGAAACTAAAAAGTATAGAATATGTTTTACTATGTGTGTGTGTGTATGTGGCACCAAACTTTATACTTCGGAGAGCGAGAAAAATGCAAGATCAACAGTTTACGCTATGAACTATGTACATCGCTTTCGATATGACATTGCGTTGTGTAAGTAACATTGAGCAAAGTTTAAGTTTTTCTTTGGAAAGGTTCGAAAAAGACATATAATTTTAGCTTTCGAGGCAGCACTAACAAAGGACGCTAATTGAGAAAGAGCTTAAATAGTACCAAAAGTCACGGGCGCATGCGACAGGTTTTCATATGCGCGATTATGCGATGGGCGCCCGCGTGTCGCCTAATATTTTAAAATGCAAACTCGCACTCGCCCTCGTTCTCTTTCCACTTAAAAAAAAATGGTTACAATTTTTTTACTTAGAAACCTACTTGTCATGAACGGACAGAATAGTCGAGTCGAGTTTACTCCCAATATGAGTTGTCAATTGTACGCGTTCCAAGGTCAAATTCGTTGTGGCAGTGCTGCTGCCTACAGCGAAATTTTAAGTTAGCCCTAACGCCTGTTTTACGGCAACACTATAGAATAAAATGTACAGATTTGCAATTTTAACAGGATTTGTTACTTTTGCGTTACGGTATGCTCAAAGTCCATCGTGTGTGTTACCTCGTCCGCGTAGGAGGCCGGGTAGGCGGGGTAGGCGCCGAGCGAGTGGTGGCGCGGGATGCGCGCGGGCGCGGCCGGCGCCGACGCGCGCCGCATCGACACCGCGCGCTTCAGGTCTGTCTTGATCACCGTCGACAGCAGCTGCCGTCACACCCACGGTCACCCACAGCCACCCCCAACCCCGCACGTGCCCACAACCACGTATTCAGCCGAGCTCATACACGTGCGCACGTCGCGGTTATACGCTCTGCCTTTTTGTATCAATTATACGACTACCCAAAGTTCCAAATAAAATTTTGCTACCAATACCAATTGTGTATACGTATGTGCGCGTATAATGTAATCATAACCAAAATTATACTTTTTCTGACACGAAAATATAATATAATTCAAATATTTTCTTACATAAAGCACAATGTTATACGCATGGGAACTAAGAGATGTAAGTCGACATATAATTTATATAAATCATTACTTTTAGAACTTTTAAGTTTATATTCATAATAATAACCGTGTGTCATATTCATTGTACAAAGAGGCAGCGCGTATGGTATAGAACATGGCTATGCAATGGTTATTATCACTAGGCTTTTTGTTAGTCACATTAAGCTTTCATAGACCAAAATTACATACAGATTGTACAACAAATATCCAAACATTTATGTACTCCCATTAAAGACAGACATACACTAGTAAACAGGGAATCTGGGATACCATCTAGGAACGCAACATGCAAAAACGATTGGGGACGTTTACAACATTACAAAACAAAAAGGTACTATACTAATTCCATAAAATATAGTCCCACATGCGCTCAGCTAGAAACCCATACCCTTTCGACACCATCAAGGCATTTGACAAAAATCTTTAAGTGCTTTATCACATTTATAACCAACTAACTTGTATCGTTGGATATAAAGTATAACTTACCTTGCCGAATCCCATTTCCTTCGGAGCATCTTCGTCGGAACTGGATTCGTCGTCTTTGATATGAACATCCGTATCGTCGAATTCGTCGAACATGTAGTAGTCTCCGGAGCGTACCGCTGTATATAAATATATATATTAAAATAACAGCTCTCAGTTCCATGCGACATCAACATGCATGCACTGAACGTCGACGAAGCTTATTTCTCCTATATATTCTACAAATATGCATAAATGTAATAATTTCAATTACAATGTTAATATAATGCTAAGTATTTATTATTTAAAAATAGTTTAATATAATTCCGATAATCAAATGAATACTCATACAAATTGCAGAGTATTTATTTGTTCAAAAAAAGATAAATTCCAAGATGAAAAAGATACCCCGAGGTTTCTAGTATATATTATATTTACAATATGTTTTCAAAAGCCGATTTAAAAAAGTAACCAAAAAGAATAATTGTAAGATATATTAAAAAGTTACTAACATTATATACACAATAAACTCATTAAACGTCGATTAAAGATCAATAACTACAGAAGAAGACAATTTTTAAATCGGTTATTTAATTTTCATTGTTTGTTGATTAAAATATGGATTTATCTAATTGCATGCAAGACATCATTATGCATTTTTATACTACGATAACCCATTGAAAGTATAAGTCTAGTATGTACAAATTTAATATTTCCTTGCGGCGCGGATATATGTATGTATATGATCGGGTCAGTATTGCGGGAGGCTGCCCTAAACTGGAGCTTATTTGATTATACCGAAGATACGACGACAAATTACTGAAATATTGTATTTTTTAGCATCAGTTTACGAATACACAGACGTAATGTCCGCCCCGTCTTGTAGCACCGACGTAAATCCAGCGCTTTTGTTCGCCCGTAATCCATACAAATTTGTGGGTGCAACACAGGTGTGTAGGTCGCAAGCGCGTCGCGCCCAGAATTACACAGCAATGTTGTAGCCGCAGGGAAAGTGTTAAATATCATTTGTTATAACGTAACTTAAATTTATGACTAATAATAATAATAAATATAATAATGAATAAATTCTTAATTCTATTAACATAATTTGTTAAGACACAGAACACAAAACATCATACATCATGCTGCAATACATGCAAGCGATACTAAAAGCGAATTCCATGCAAAAACAATCCATGATCAAGTGCAAAGGCGCATTCTGTCTTACATTTTGTAACATCGATAAAAGTAAACAAAATTTATTTACAAAACATTTACATTCAGCCGGATCGATAACAATACGAATAAGACAGTCCCCGCCAACACTTAGCAACCACTTGCCTATGTACCAAGACTGAAAAGCCACCGATGCGTTAGTTATACGAATGTTAGGCGCGCGAAAGTTTTTGGGAAAACGTTACCCTTCTGATGGCTGGCGGGCGGCTTGTACGGCGGCCTGTCGCGCGCTACAAACAAAGGCACAGCTCAACACCACTCTCACACCAGAGAAAGCTGGGGGGGGGGGGATTAGCTCATGGCCACCAAAACGGGACTCCGGACGCGGTTAGCGGCGGAATCGCCAGAGACGAACACTTGGAAAGTTAATTACTTAAGCGCATACTCGATATTATTTTGACGTTCACGGAAATCGAACTTCGTTAAATCTTAGAAAACGTGTTACAAGAAAAATAGAGGCCTTTCAAGCTGAGGAATCCTTCAGCCCGTTTCACAATTAATTCCTCGTTACATGAGTAACCGTGTTATTTCAATTATTCCATGTATATCCATGACTCATAATGGAATGTAGAGTTTTATTAAAATGGCGCCGACACCTCCGATATAACATCGACTATACCTTGATGTCTCTTTGTGAAAACTCGCGGTCTACCCGTGGAATCGGTTTCGTTTCCTAGTAAATGTAAAAATTTGAACATTACACACAATAAAAAAATGCTTTACATTATATACACGAGTGGGATATAAACAGTGTATTTATTGTTTTTTCAGTGAAATTTTCTCGTAAGTCTTAACATTTGTCGGGTCAAAGTTTGTCGAGATTCAGCCACGCGGATTTCATTTCGCATTCGACACTCTTCTACTTCCAAAAAATGTTAAGACTTGCGAGGACACATAGGACAATATTTTCGGAAAGTAGTTACAAGTGTGATGCGAGTTCGGTTCGGCGCGACTCGAGTGCGAAATGATCGAGGTTCGCTGCAGGACGCTGGGGCTGGCCACCGTGTGGCGGCGCCGGATGGGCGGCGGCGAGAACACCGGGTACGACTCCTCGGGGCTCTGCGCGCGCGGCAGCAGCT